>JAAMPD010001943.1:0-18652 GCA_025266255.1 Trissolcus basalis | reverse complement strand
TTGGGCTCTTCATGTATCTGAGATACACCGCAATGTTCTCTCAGACAGTTTTTTATGATCTCAGATAATAGACTTGAAGTTAGTTGTCGCGGGATGGTGAGCTTCGGGACGATGACGCTGAGTCATATCAAAAATTATGGATGTTATGTCGATCTTTTTTGAATGAAATGATTTGTGATTTAAATCATGTTTGTTATATTTGTATGTAATTATTGCAAGGCGAAATCAGCTCGGATGTATTCGAATTTGTAGATGATGAATATGTTTCTGGAATTTCTGAAGAGAGAAATGACGAACTTCCGAGACAAACAAGTGAGTCGTCAGATCAAAACATGAATGACGAAGATTCTGCAGAGAAGTTGAGAAAGGTAATGAGAATTTTTTTTCAGAATTTCAGTTTACATAAACTGAAATTTATCATTTTTTGCAAACTGTTGAAATTGTTGTTTATTATTTTTTCTAATGTTTCCAAACATTGAAATTTAGTAACATTTTGCAATATTTTGTTTAATATAAATGAAAGTATTTTTTAAATAAAATAGAATGTACTGAAATAAACTTATCACAATTAATTTATTAAATTACAAAATACATATTCAGTGGATTGAAGTAGAATGTGTTACACATTATAATTAATTTTTTGTTTCACTGTTCAATGACATAAAACATGTTCTCCGTTTAGGCTGAAAAAGAGCTGAACGATTTAAAAAGTAAATTAAGAGAAGCTTGTGCATTGATTGATCAATACGAAGAGCAGACTTTTGAATATCGTACTACAATCTCTAATATGCAAACAGAGAACAAGTATCAAAAACTCCAATCTGATCGTCTGAAACAAATTATTGCAGACAATAAAGTTATGTTGGCTGAAGCTTCAAACGCAATAATGGATATGCAAAAAGGAATAGCCTCTCAGTTACAAGAAATGTCTGCTAACTTTGCTTTGCAACTACAAGAAATATCTGGTAATTTATTTAAATTTTATCGAAATCATATGTTTAGAAATAAAAACTATATTATTTTGTTATTAATATGTATTATTTGCTTTAGTGACAGTGAAAGATATGAGACAGCAATTGAGTCAAGGGCCGAAAACTGCAGGCAATGGTCGCTTCAAGCCTTTTGGATACAGAAATGAAGAAAAAGATGAGGTATGACATTAAATAATATGACAAAACATTGTAAACATTATATGAAGTGTATATAAATCTTAGGTTCACATCAGACGCGATATTTGGCTGAAATCTAATTTATTTGAGGAAATTGAAGCGCTTTCGAATCCTGGTTCTGTTATTTGTAGGCTGGCTTCGATTTTGTTCACAAGAGAAGTATTGCTGATAAGTACAGCATTAGGACTATCAAAGAAGACAAAGAATGGAAACGAAGTTGAAGATCACAACTCGCAAAAGCAAAAACTTGATGGTCGCAAAATTAATGTCATAGACGGTTTGTATGAGGAATGCTGGTTTTACATATCATTTTTATCGTGACAAAATCAGTTCTCCATCAGTTTCACTCTGTATCCCCTTTCAAGATTTCTCACTAAAAGATTTTCAATTATTTAATATCAATTATTTCATCATTATAGATTTTGTGGCATATTTGTGGACCCTACCAAAATACAAATCTTGGGATGACAAGGACAGAGCAAAATATGATGCGAATATAGCTTCAATCATTGGACAATCTTGCAACGAACTTCGCTACGAAGCTGCTGGCAAAAAAAGGAAGACAGCAAAGAAAATTACAAACCGGACACTCAATGAAGACGAGGATGACTCACAAGAGGGTACTGATTTTGATAACTAATTTTTTATGCAAACATAATTTTTATAGAAAAAATCGAAATGTTTAAAAATAAGAAATCACATTTTATGCTGTCATTTATCCTTCATTTTTAAGGTCATGACGAAGAAATACATGAAGAACCTCACGACGAAGAGAATTCTTCAATTCGAAGTGCCTCTCTTCATTGGGATCGGAATAGTACGAGTGAATACTTTAACATGGAATAATTTTTATCTTGATTCATTTTTGTTTTATCTTTTATATCTTTTTTGTGTAATATTATTTAATCTTGATTGCAATTGCTTGAAATGTTGACTGCAATTTTAAATACTGTGCAAAATAAAATACTGATTAAATATTACAACTTTTGTATCACGGCGAAGATGGTTAGATTTTCTTGTATAAAAATATAAAATATGCTGTTGCCATATATATCAATCATTATATTTTCATAATTTCCTTCCTTTGTAAAAATATCAAAACCAAATTGATAATAATGATGATAATCAGGTTATCCAGTGAACCTTTAAACCTGGAGAAAATCTTAAAATTCTAAAACCTGGACATAAAACCTTAAATTTTAAATTTTGGTTTTGCTAAACATCCAATATCAGAAAATAAATCAAACAAATAACAAAACAAGTTCTTTCACATATATACATACTCGAAGTAATCATTTTCACTATTACGATAATTAATTTTTGCAAAAATAAAATAAATGTTACAGAAAAATTGAATTTCATACTGTTATTCATAAGACAAAGTAACAAAAATACATGATGTTTCATACTATCTAAAACCAAAAGATTCCTTTTTTGTATAACCGTGAGGAACAAAATATTTATATTAACAATATTTATATATTTATAACATAGAAATAATTCTACACATATCAAATTATAGCTATTCATGACAAAAAAATTCATGACGTTTTATACTATTTCATAGAAATTCGCACGTATTCAGAATTTGATTGAATTCATAGACTTTTATGCATAACTTTTTTACAATTTTTCTCTTATGAGAAATCATGACCACTCATAATGAAAGTGTCATAATGAATATCTATGAATGACTGAAATATTCAGTTTGCACGCTCATGTTATTTCATTATGGGATTTTCATGATGACTTTTCATGTTTTATCATCTGGCTTTAACCAGGGGAGTTGGAATAACGTTAGCACGCCAAGACACAAAAGTCCGTAAGCTCAGTTGAAAAACGGTTTGTGTGAGCGGGTCATCTCATTTTCAATTGAATCTCTATCTCCTGTCTGGGAATTAAGTTCAGCAGTGGCAGGGGAAGAAAAAAGACCACGGCCATTATTCAAAAAAGTGCAAAAAGAAATGTTGAAAACAAAGGAACATGGAAAGACCACGCTACAGATTCTCAATAGAAAGAAGAAAAACTCGCCCAATCAAGTCACCTCATTTTTTCCCCCCTATTCGGCCCTCTGTCGCTCTATACTTTTGCCCAGTGTCTTTTCTCGCTATAGACCTCGAGGAGTTCTCAGGAGACTTTATTCCGACATCGTCTCCTTTGGTTCTTTATTTCCTGCATAAAGTTTTAGAAACCCATCATTATCATTAGTCGATGCTATAATTTGGCTTTCGCGAAAAAGTGTGCAATGTCTCAGTATCAACGCGATAACTTCATTTTGCCCTCGCTGATTTTTTTCTCCTTCTTCCTCTCTCACTCTCTCAAAATTTCTTTTTTCTTCTTTGCTCCAATTTCCCGGGCGATAATTATTATAGTTACTTAGTGATAACGTTTTAGATGCAGAGTCAACGAAGACGTTTGATCATTTTGGTGAATTGATTAAACTCATTATTTAAACAAATTCAAACTCTGAAAACCATCAGATGTTACATGCCCCAAAAATCAATATTTTCCAACTGATTCTGATAAATAAATTCACGTATGATTATGAATTTATACAAAGAGAAACCGATTCCAACCGGATATTGCAAAGAGATGTGAAATTTGCAATAATTCCAAAAGTCATAATATTTTTCATACATATATTACAATGTACAATTCATCATTTATGTTGAAAGTTATTTATTGTGAAATTATATATGAGTAAGACTTTCTGAAGTGTACCCCCCCTTCAGAAAAATTTTGTCGAATTTGAAAATTTTTGTATATTGTAATAGTTATTGATGACCATAACGCATGTGCAAAGTTGTTTTGAAAAATACATAATAACAACCAAGTTATAAACAAATAACCGAAAATGCACTTTTTTTTATAAATTCACAAAATTTTCGAGTTTTTTTATTAATTAACTTTCGATGTGAATTTTAGTCAACAAAATATTAAAGTTCAAGTTAGTATAAATGTTGAAGTTATGGAAAAGGTGAACAAAAATAATAAGACTTTTACTAAGCACGGTCGTTTATTCACTGTCGTCACACTTCATAATTTTTATATATATAGAAAAACAGTCAAAAACAAAAACCGAGCGTTGCTAGGCTCAGGCATAAGAGTCCGCGCGCGAATCACACCTCCCCTCCAGTCCAAGTTCAACCGAGAGCCAAATCTCAACACTCTTTCCCGAGGTTGAACATGTGGAAATATTTTCTTTGAAATATCAAATTGACATGTTTACGTTTAACAAACCTTAATACTACACATAATACATAATTTACGTCTAACAAACCATATACGTTTTAAACTTGTTACAAATATTCCAATAGATAGAGTATCGTTGAATATAACAAAGTATGAACGAATAAACTTATTTTCTATGATTATAATAGAATTACATATGATCGATAAATTATGCGATACAGCTGATTACATAACAGTTATAAAGTTACATAGGTATTTGGTTGTAGCTGTTTGGTACAGTTTCACTTTTTGGTTTCCTTTAATTTTTCGAAGTTAAACTTTAGTTCTTTCGATCCCCTGTAAAATGAATTTTGAAATTAACTTTCCTGATCTAATTGAATACGATTAAGAATTTTGTCTCTTAATTTTGTATGAATTTCGAAACTTAATGGCTTGGTCATGATATCAGCCAATTGATCTTTTGTTAAGATCCAAATAGCTTCAACCATTTTGAGCTTGATACATTGGAGAACATAGTTTTCGTGTACCCCCGTCATGTGGCGCAATTTAGTGCCACCACCGGTTTTTGTACAAGAAATTGATGCTTGATTATCGCAATACAATCGAGCAGGAAGAAAACTTTGATCAATTATTCTTGTTAGAGTATTGCTCGTTGGAACAAGTTCTTGACATGCCAGACTCATTGCTACATATTCTGCTTGACATGTTGACAATGTCACATAAGCTTGTTTAGTAGTTTTCCACATAATGGTGTCACCAAAAAAGTCTAATAATGTAACCACAAGTTGAAACTGAATTTTTGCAATCTGCAAAACTTGAATCTGAATAAGCTAGCAAATCATTCTTTCGACCAAAATAAGTTAAACCCAGTGTCTTTGTCCCTTGCAAATAACAAAATACTTTTTTAACCATGTCCCATTCTAATTCAGTTGGATCTATCTGGTGTCGACTCAAGACGTTGACTGCGTATGCAATATCAGGCCTTGTGGCTCCTGATAAATACAAAAGACTACCTATTATTTCCCGGTATGGTTTATTAAGTTTAGTTTCAGTATTACTCGAATTACTAAACGAGCCTTAAATTTTTCACTACCGTCGCAATTTCTTTTCCTTTTAAATACCCATTTGGAATCAATAACATTCGGTTTTCTTCCATTCTTATTCTTTTCTGGTCTGTCAACTAAGTCCCAAACCTCATTTTTCTTCATTGATCTTAACTCGTCCTCTACTGCTGTCCTCCAACTTTCTTTTTCTTTCCGTTCCATTGCTTCTTGATAATTTTTCGGATCTTCATTTATATCTGTAAACAAGCAATGCAACACGCTATCAACCTTGTAATCTTTTGTAGAGTCAAATTCCTCTTCGACTGAAGGTAGGACGAGCTTTTCTTGATCTAATTCAATCTGCGTATAGTGCGCAAAACTTGTATCGTGTACTTTCTTGCTTCGTGTGTTGTAGTGTGATTGAGTATTATCTGTCTGTCCTTTTGTTTTTTTCATTGTGTTTGTCTTTTCATTTTCTTCAGTCAAAACTCGTTTTCTCGGTCTACCCCTTTTGCTTTTCTCCTCTCCCTCCGTTTTTGAGCATTCTTGATCATTTTTACTTTCTTCTTTTTCAAATGTTACAAACCAATCTTTCAACTCCTGATTTAGACAAGGCATAGGCCAGTGTGAAATTGAGTCTTTCTTAAATTTGTCACCATAAACCAATTTTTCATTGAATCTAACATTTCTTGACTCAAAAAATTTTCCAGAATCAGGATTTAAAAATAGAAATCCAGTTGGAAAGTAGCCTACTAAAACGCCTCGAATTGCTTTAGGTAAAAATTTTGTATCTGCTTTCTCGTAACTGCCCAGTATGCTAAACAACCGAATCTTTTAATTTGATTTATATCAAAATGAAAATGGGGCGCAAACTTTGCAAGTGGACTGGAATAATCTATTGAGCTGTGAGGAGTTCTATTGTAAACATAAATGGCAGCACTTAGTGCCAAATCCCACATGTTTAAAGGAAGTTTTGAGTCGATCATATACGAACGAACTTTCTTTTGGATTGTTTGATTGAATCTTTCTGAAACACCATTGTGTTGTAGTGTATCTGGGCAAGCCACTAAATACTCAATTCCTTTTCTTAACAAAACTTCTTTGGTAATCATCAATAAAAACTGCAATGTATTGATAGCCTGAAGGATGAGTTGCAGGTGATATTTTTCCCATAATATCTGAGTGAATTATTTCTAACGGTCTAGTTGCTCTTCTTCTTTCTGTCTTAAAAGGGAGTTTCTGCAACTTTGCCAGCGCACAGATTTCAGAGTCTAAAATACTTTCATCAAATACCACTGAATTTAATTCTTTGTTATCTTTCCAGATTTTTCTGTAATTTTTTCAAATACTTTAATGATGCATGACCCATACGTACATGCCACAACATTGGTTTGTTTGCTTTTACAAATTCTGCATAAGTCTTTGTGAATGGAGAATCGTCATAAAAGAATTCTACAGTGGGAAGCTCGTCTAAATTATTGACTTTACGGTCTGTTATTGTCGTGTCAAAATTTGAGAATAATGTCAAGTCAGTTTTGTTGTTCAGTCCTTTGGATTCTGATTTTGTGTTTTCGATTCCAGTCTTTTCCATTTCATTTTTTGTTGTATCTGTCTTTTCATTCGTCTTTGTACTGTCTGCACAATCGTTTAAGATTAATTCTGAAACAATGTCTTTTTCCATTAAATTGTCTCGATTTTGTGAATCAGTTTCAATAGATACATTGTGAGAATAAGTGATTTGTTTCTGTGGTGTGTTATTGTCTATTTCAAAATCAATCGTCTAATAGGGACTTTCATATTTTCTAGTGATAACCGTTCTGTTTGTTTGAGCATCAAAAATTTCTAAACTTTTATTATCTAATTGAATTGTCCACCCAGCTTCTGCAAATTGTCTCAAAGAAAGCAAATTTTCTGTCAGTGATTTTGAACAAATTACATTTTTTAATTTAAAAGGAATCTTTTCTTTAGTATTGGTAAATAAATGAACTGTTCCCCTTCCCTCAGCAATTAAATCAGCTTCACTATTCTTGTTGGCACATTTTATGACCGTGATCCCTGCTTGATTTAAATATTTAAAAATCTGATCTGTCTTGGCTAAATGTTCACTTGCACCTGAGTCTGCAATAAACTGAACTGACTTTTTCTTTTCAAAGTTTTCTTCCTTCTCTTCAATTTTATAATCGTAATTTCTTTTCTTTCTATCTTCATTTATTTTTACTGAAAAAGTATTAACCGTCTTTTCTTGATTTCGTTCTTTTACACCACTTTTAGTACCACAAAACAGAGGTACTACCGAGGAATTATCCTCTCTCTTACTGAACTCACCTTGGTTCTCATTTTGATTAGGGTTGCGCTGGTTTATAAAATCATTGTTTTGATTTTGTTGACCGCCGTTATATTGACCCCTTTGGTTTTGTTGTGAGCCTCCCTGTCGAACTCCCTGATAGTTTTGTTTTGAAAACCCGCTTCTCATACCCGACCTTTGATTATTATATTTATTAAAACCCCCTCTTTGGTTCCTATTTGAATATTGTCGTCCATTTTGATTCTTGAGTGTTTGTCTGTTTTGAGAGTGTAATTTTCTATCAAATCTTTGATAATTGTTTGTGTTGTTGTGACGCGGATGATAATTATTGCTTGATTTGTGTGGACATTCCGCTGCCTTGTGAGTCGTGAACTCATTACAAGCATAGCACTTTCTCAAACCTGTGCCTTTTCTTGGACAGTTTACTTTAACATGACCTATGTCATCACATTCAAAACACCGTTCATTTGACCATTTCGATTTCACAAATGCAACTGAAGCCACAGTATTGGTTTTGTTACTTGGATGCCCGAGTAATTTCATGTGAGCTTTGTTAGCTTCAATTTTGACAATGAATCTTCGCAAATCTTCGTAACTCAATCCTTTTCCTGTTTGCGTTTCAAACAAAAACTCTAAGGATTGAACTTCCGGTATTGAGTTGACAATTGCATTGAAGAATGCATCTTTCTTATCTATATCTGAAATTGGATCTGCGTTCGGCATATTTTCGTAATTTCGAAAAATCTCTTCAAACCGATCCCAAAATTGCATCGCGGTTTCACGATGGGGATTGTATACCATCTCAAACAAGTTTCGTTTAACAACAATCCGCGCAATATTAACTTCGCAAGCTTTGAATGTTTTGATTTCAGCAAGCATTTTCACCGGATCTTTAATTGAGAGTACTTTAGAGTGATACGATTGGTCGAGGCGATTTATGAGTATGTCTCGAACTTTGAATTTGTGTTTTTCGCGTAATTGTTCTGATAAATTTTGTGGTGGAGTTGCATTTGTATCGATTACATAAAGCAAGTCATTGATTCGAAGTTCTGATGTGAAAAACTCATAAAAATGTTCAAATTTAGTTTGCGGGTTGAGTTTATAGTCGCGTTTGGTACCACCATTTTTGTTCATAAACTCGATCTTAATAGCTTCTTGAATCTTGTTTGCAATTTTGTTACTTTCATCTGAATTTGTATTTGAACTAGTTGAGGCAACAGGATGTGGTTCTAGGGCCTTGTTCAACACTGTCTTTAAATTGGGTATAATGGGTGAGCTCGACGGGTGGGTCACATCAGAAGTAATCTTTGGTTTTTGTGCGACACCGCTTTGTACATACAATTACAGGATCCTTTGTTTTCTTTGTAGCACTCTGATCATCATTCTTTGTACCTACGAAATTTCAGACACTCTATAGCAATTTTGTTATAAATGTCGACATATCTGTCCTTACTGTCATACTGTCTTAATCACATCTTTATCAAAACTGTCATTAACAATCATCTGTCTTTATTTTCATTATCTGTCATAACCATCTTTAACTGTCATAACTGTCATCAAATTATATTTTCGAAATTTCGCAGTAACTTTTGATGCTATTTCACATAATAAATAGATACAGTCTTTGAAAATCAATCCAATCATTTAAAAGTCATTTCGTTTAACTTGATCAGTGCATCTTATATCATACCTTCTTCCTGTAATTGCACAACGTCATTTTTGTCGGAATTTATGTCAACTTTCATGTCTTCAGAAATATCAGAATTTCGATCCACTTCCATCGTAATTTTGCCATTGTCATTTGTCACAGCTAAGATCTTTGTCTTTGTCTTTTTAGTTCCGCCACCTGATCCTAGGTTTTTCTCGAGATCCGCTACCTCCGTCATTAAAGTGTCCCAATCGTTACCAATACTGTCTTTACCTACGGTCATTCAATCATAATTAATTTTCAGTCTTTAATAATCTTCAATCTTTAACAATGACAATTTTAATTGCGGACTCGATTATTTGCTTTTGATTATTTCAACCGAACACAAGTTTTAATAATCAAAACTGAGTTGCACATCAGAATGTATTACAAACACATTCCTTTGACACAGCTCTAGTTGTTCAAATCTTCCTGTGACGAACACAATCACATTCAAATAGAACAACCCTAAAATCAGGATTTATTTGTGTGTCTGAATTGGAGGTTTCAAATTAATGATCTCAACTGAAAATATTCAAAGTCGGTTATTTTGTTAAAGCACTTAAAAGGCTTGAACAGTAAAATAAACTTTTCAATAAAAACGATACTAGAAAATATCATTGTTTTCATACATACTCAAAACAATCTGGATTCCTGTCGAATACTTGATTCGAATTGAATCAGTCATGCAATTTATGACTTCTCGAATATTTTTGCCCTCGTCATCTTTCTTAGCCAGTCCTTCATACCGTCTTCTAATTTTGTCCAGGACTGACATTTTGTTTACTGCCCTTTTATCTCAAGTGGGACGTAAATCTTCGTTCAGTTGATAGATGTTTCGCTCTTTCCTTCGTCCTTCTTTGTCGTCACTTTGTTTAAATAAACAATCTTCACTTTTTCACTTTATTATTTATTTACCACGCAGTGGGAGCGTGCTTGGCCCATAACCTGTTGAAGTTATGGAAAAGGTGAACAAAAATAATAAGACTTTTACTAAGCACGGTCGTTTATTCACTGTCGTCACACTTCATAATTTTTATATATATAGAAAAACAGTCAAAAACAAAAACCGAGCGTTGCTAGGCTCAGGCATAAGAGTCCGCGCGCGAATCACACCTCCCCTCCAGTCCAAGTTCAACCGAGAGCCAAATCTCAACAATAAAAAAAATTAAATTAATTTAATATTTGATAAAAATTAATCAATTTTTAATAAACAAATTGAATTTTAGGTATGTTCTCCCAAGTTTAGGGAAAAAACAAAAAAACAGTCGAAATCTACAGTCACTCCCAAATACCCTCAATAAATAAAATTTTAGTTACCTGTTATATTAACCAAGATACAGCAATTACTCGACGTCAAGTTCGCGCGCGTCGAGTTCGAACTTGTCTGCGCTTCGCGAAAACTGTCGCGCTTAACGGTCACATCTCAAATTTTAAATTGAAAACATAATGCAATGATGCATATTTTGATATTAATTTTAAGAATGTAAACACAATGTTGTTTTTTTCCGCTGCGACTTCTGCTCACTTAAACATTTAGTTTTTTATTTTATCGTCGGTCTGTAACTGTCAGTTTTGATCTGCTTGTGTTTTCAATTGATCATTCAATATTTTAAAAAGCTGTTAACTAATAAATCATGCCGACTGCTGATTTATGTTGTAATCCTTTCCAAGAAAAGGGTCATAACAAAGTTTACAAAAACCTCCAACTAGTAACAGCTCGATGGGACGAAAAATTCAAAAATTTGGTCAATTTGTTTGTGTGCAATGCTTGCAAATGCTTAATTTATAAGTCCCAGAATGAAGTCGTGCTTGAAATAAAAGAAAAAGTGAACAACCACACTGGAGTGCAAGGTACTGAAATAGGTGCGTTAATTTAATTATAAGATATCAATAAATAAACTTTTAATACAGTCCAAGAAGTACCAACTTCCATCGATGATACTATCGAAGACGACCTCAGGAACGACCCGAATTATAAGTGTCCACAGGTGGATAATGAAATACGATTCGGCAAAATAAATAATGTCCTCGCTGAACTCGAATTGTCTCCAATCAAATCAAGTAAATCAAACTTGACAAAAGCACAACAACGGGAACTTGACAAGACCATGGAAAAAATGAAAATTGGCTTCAATAAAAACACTATTTCTACTCCGGAGAGTACTGTAGCAAGTCAAAAATATTTAGATGATCTGATGGTAAGCTGGTTGCAACAGAAGACTAGAGCTGACAAACTTCACTTTTTATCGGGGATTCCCAGTGACTGGACTATCATGAAGATGCAAAAAATATTCAATATTTTACGAAGATTTGCACGACGAGCCAAAAAATTACAATGAAAAGGTATCGCTGCATACCCGAATCCAAAGCCTGGTCGTCGACTTTCAAGTTCAATCGTCGAAGCAGTGATAAATTTTTATACGTCTGATGACGTTGGTCGTATCTTGCCCGGCATGAGAGACTACATTTCGGTCAGAGTCGATGGAGTGCGGCACCAGGAACAAAAGCGTCTTCTTCTGTTTAGACTGTCAGAGATTCATCAGCGTTTTCTAACTCAATATCCGCAACACAAAATATCACTTTCCAAGTTCGAAAAATTGAGACCAACGGAGTGTATTTTGGCTGGCCAATCTGGATCCCACAATGTGTGTGTATGTAAAATACATGAAAACGTGAGGCTGAAACTGCAAGGATTGAAACAAGAAATGAGGCAGAAAAATGTCCAGTTTTCCCATTCCTATCATGATTTCCTTGATCAGATGGTTTGCCAAAATTCGCAACCTGAATGCCATCTATCAACTTGTGAAAATGGCCCTGGTATTAATGAAGTCACCAAAAATTTGCATTAAATTCTCGAGTGTAATAACATTTTGAGCGTTAAATTCAATCAATGGCTGAATACTGACAGGTGAACACTTTTCAAACTTATATCGTTTTTTTACTCATAATCAGTATTTTAATTTATTAATTTTTTAGGTGTGACGTTACCGAAGTTCATGAAAATGCAGAAACTCATGTGAAAAATTTGTCTCGAAATTTAAAAGAACTTTTAAAGCACCATTTCATTACATATTCGCAATCAAGTTATTTCAAGGATCAACAAGATTCATTGAATGACGGAGAATTCATTGTTTGTTTAGACTATGCTGAAAATTATACTTATCGTGCAAAACGCGATTCAATCCTTTCACTGGGCTGCCAAACAAGTAACGATCCATCCCTATGTAATTCATTATAAAATGAATGACAAAAAAAGTACAGAATTCTTCATTATTATCGCCGAAAATATCAATCACGATGCGACGAGTGTATCTTTGTTTAACAGCAAAATGATTTCCTACTTGAAAAAAACTTTTGGCGCCGAAAACATCAAGAAAGTAAAATATTTTTCAGACGACGCGGGATCGCAATACAAAAATATATTGAACTTTGTTAATTTGTGCAAACACGAGCAAGACTACGGCATTAAAGCAGAATGGAACTTCTTTGCCACCTCGCATGGGAAGGGGGCGTGTGATGGCATTGGAGGCACCATTAAAAGATGTGCTAGAGACGCCAGTTTGCAACGCGTTGATGCCAACCATATAACAATGCCAAAAGCTTTGTTTGAGTGGGCCAAAGTCAAATTTAAAAACAAGAATTTTGATTTTTGTGAGAAACACGAATACATTAGTCATGCTGCCAAAATGAAATCGCGCACTTCCGACGTGAAAACTGTCCCTCAAACGAGACAATTTCATCATTTTTGTCCGATTGACAGCAACAATTTGATGTGTAAAGTTTTCTCCCGGTCAAACAATTCAGTTTTAAACTGCATCATGAAAAGGCAAAAGAAAACCGCTGCGTCAACCCAAAAACAAAAAAAAAGGAAATCATAAACGCGAATTATTATACGTGTATTGATTTATGATGGACATGTATTTTTTTTAGTACAAATGCGTTAATGTAATTTCAATGTTTTAATGTAAAACTGTGATTCGTAAGAAATAAATAACGGACAACAGAAAAAAAATCAATTCAAAATGCGAGATGTGACAGGTAAGCGCGAACGTTTTCGCGGAGCGCAGTAAAATTGGTGCGCGCGCGAACCCAACGTCGAGTAATTGCTGTATCTTGGTTAATATAACAGGTAACTAAAATTTTATTTATTGAGAGTATATATTTATTGGGAGTGACTGTAGATTTCGACTGTTTTTTTGTTTTTTCCCTAAACTTGGGAGAACATACCTAAAATTCAATTTGTTTATTTAAAATTGATTAATTTTCATCTAATATTAAATTATTTTAATTTTTTTTACACTAACTTGAACTTTGTTGACTAAAATTAACATCGAAAGTTAATTAATAAAAAAACTCGAAAATGTTGTGGATTTATAAAAAAAAAGTGCATTTTTGGATATTTGTTTATAACTTGGTTGTTATTATGTATTTTCCAAAACAACTTTGCACATGCGTTATTGTCATCAATAACTATTACAATATACAAAAATTTTCAAATTCGACAAAATTTTTCTGAAGGGAGGGTACACTTCAGAAAGTCTTACTCATATATAAAATGCGACACTTTTTTTATCATAGTATTATTTTATCAGATACACAGTCAGGGCGATAAATGTGAATATTTTATGAATATTTCATAAGATAAATATCGAGATCACAATAAGCAATAACAAAATCCAAAGTACAATCTTATATTAATGGCTGTGATTGGCCACGAATAGACGTTTACTTTTGTTCGATTCGAATTGATTTAATTGAACAACACGGTTTAAATGGCAAAAATTCATTGATTTAATAATTGATTTCACGATTGGAAAAAAAAGCAGACACATATTGCATCCACTGAAAATGGCCAGTTTGTTTTTGAACCGTTGGCTATGTAAATAACAAAAGAAATCTTATGAATCGATATTCGGGCTGTGGTAATCAGCAGGGGCGGAGGAAAAAAGCGGGCAAATAATTACGATGTATGTAAAAATGTGCAAATATGAATGATGGGTGAAAATTGAATAGATCCGTATTCATGAAACTTCCGGGTGAAAAATGCCTTTTTCAATGTCAAGAAATATCGGTAAATGTTGTTCGCTGAGCGATCTTGAATTAATTAAAATCGCGAGATCCGTATACAGCAGGCGCCACGGCGGAAACGGCTCTCTACTTTTTATATTAATGCTCGACTCCTCCTTTTCACACCCTCGTCCAAAAATGTTATTCATCCCACTGTGATCGTACCGAGACAGGGTGTAGCTAAGGCATTTATTTGCAACACGTTCGTGGCATTAATGATGCAACGGTATGAACCAACGTAACTGAAGCACGTACGTCAAAAAGCTAGGCGGATAAAGATTGTCAGAGTGTTTCACGATAGCGGAGGGGACGATGAATAGAAAAAAAATCTCCAATTGCTGCGAATAGCACACTCCACGGAAACACACGCATTCGAACACTTACAACCGAGGGTAAACAGTGAGACGCACACCTGCACTTATCTTATCGCCTGATCAAACAACCGTTCTTGATTTCATTCATAATCAATTTGTTATGTCGAAGCAAAAATCTCTTTCATCATCGCTAATGAGAAAAACAGTTTATTATGAAAATAATAATTACTAGAACATTCCAGGACGTGTTTTGAATTTTGACAAAAGGACGTTTTTCGAAAGTTTTGAAATTTACTCTGAAATCTCAAATTAAGACGCTGTTAAAACTTAACAGGACTTTTTGATAATGACTTTAAAGCATATTCAAATTGTTGTTTTATAATATAAATTCAAAAATGAAAACTTATAGAATACGAAAAAAGTTTGTATACTTATATACTGAGAGAAATGATGGTATACATTTTGCTGAATATTTTTTTTTACTTGTGTTTGTGCACAGCCACAGACTAGAAATTATTAAGTCAGTTTGTTCTTTTAAGTATCACTGATTTTCAATTTAGAAAAAAAATACAGTAACATTTACAAAATTGGATTTTTCTTAATCATCGAAACACGTTGATAATGTTGATTAATGTATGATGATAAAGTTGAAGTAATTTGGTACGTTGTCGTTTATTTTTAAACTTGAACAGTCTAAATTGAGTTGATGTGAAAACGTTGACAAAATAGGGTACAAAGTGTATGTGAGGTAATTTCATTGCTATCAACATTCAATTATTTGCATTTTTGGACGTTGCAATAGCTACTTCTAATTTCACGTTCACAATTTGTCAGATATTTTTTCAAACGGGTCGGACCAATTCGCCGTGGATATGGTTGGGATACTGACCTTCTTCGTGAAGAAAATTAATTCAAAAAATTCTGAATGCAATGTGTTCCTGCGAATTTCGTCGGAGAGAAGAAAAAACTTTTCCATTCCCAAAGCTATCATAAGATATTAAAAGTAAATGTTTCTTACATTCAGGACGTTTTTTTGCGCACTTGTTGAAGTATGACTTTTTTGTTCGCTAACTAAAATACGCTCTTCTTGAAATAAAAATTGAAATTATGTTTATTCACGTGCCTCCCGAAATATTTTCCGCTTATTATTTTTACCTAGCAGCTGCGAACTGATCTATCGTTTTCGTTCAGTCGACTTATACTTTTTATGAACATGAATCCGCTTTCGACGTCGATATCATTTCCTCTTTTCAATCGGCTTCATGCAAACATACGATTGTTTCCGTTACACAATGTTTTTCTTCTGAATTGAATTACAAAAGTTGATCAATATACAATATTATTCGTTGCAAGAATAAGATTTAATCAATTTCGAAACAATTAATCAATGCGCAACGGAAAATAGGTATATCGCAGATTATATATAAAATAAATAAATTGACGGATGATCGGATTAGTAAACGAGATATGAAATTGAATGTACTTTGGTTGGATTTTTATTTAATTCCAAATCTTTCTTGATCAATTCGTTATCGTAATTCATCAATAGTGGATAATTTACGAAAGTCCTCGAACCTTCATCTCTCAGAACTAAGTTGGGGCAGAAAAAAATCGACTGGTCTGGATAAACGTTGATAGCCAAAACGGTTTCGCCAACTTAAAAGTCAAATGAAAAGTTAACGTGTAACCAAAGTTTCCTTAATTAAATCTTCAGACCATCTCATTTCAACTCAAGTGAATTAATTTAATTCAAACCGACTGAAATTTGTAGTCGTGCATTAATTTGTCACTCATACTTCAGATTTTCCTTCAGACTAACTCCGAGATTACAAATGGCGGTTTGCGGTTAGCATTATCTTTATGTATTATTCTACAAATCATTGTATCAAGAAGAATCGATATCTTTCAGAGTAATTTTGAATGCGTTTGTTTTCAAAATTAGCTTTTTCATTCAAATGGTTATTCACTCAGCAAAAAATCCTTTTGACAGGCAAATAATCCCTTTCAAAACAATTCCTTTCAAATATTGAAAACCATCTTATTTTAGACCAAACAATTCCTACATTAGCATTGTACTTCATGTCAAATAGAAAAGAAAGAGAGAGAGAAGAATAATCAAATCGTTTAAAAACTAATTAAATTTCGAGATCGCTTCAATCAACGCAATTTTTTTTCATACTCTCTTTTTCCTTCAAAAATTTATTTTGGTCCTTGAGCGTTTCATTGTTTGAAATTCTTTTTCATCTTTCGAAATTACTTGTACTAAACAAAATGAAAACCCGTTTAATTTCAGTAGGTCAATATTTATTGTATCAACTTTTTATATGACATTAAAACAAACATTTTGTGAACTCAGACGAACCTTTGGCTGGCTCGTAGAATCAACTGGGTAAAAATAATATTATAATGTTGTTCTACCGGGGGTAAAGAAATAATTACCCAAATTTTACTGCCGGGATAAAAACAATATGCAGAAAACTTTCATCTTGACAAGAACATTTCTTCCAGTGTTTGGCTCTAACTGTTATTCTACGATATGGTCGAAGGGACAGCGTCTTTTCTTGCGTTAGCTAAGCAAAACTCGTCCAAGCAGAAAATCCCGTTATCGTCACTCGGCAGCTCTAGACGGACGAGAATTTCATTTTGCCTGCAAGGTTTATCGTTATTATCCCAAACTTCCGAAATTGCACCTCTTTGCATATCGCAAGTGCACTTCTGCGTGCATTCACTTACAAAAAAAGTCCGCCTACCGTTTCGTTTATCGGAGCCAAACGGAACGGGCTTTTTCTTATCGATACAATTCCCCTTGTTTGACGCAGCCCATTAGTATGTTAATCGCAAGGACGATGTTTTACTTCAATTAACAAAGGTCGTGCGAATTTGAAAGCGAAAAAGAAAGAGACCGCTCTAATGCTCAAATCAACATCCCCACGTTTATCCCCATTCTCTCTCTCCCTCTTTTATTGCCACTGTTTATCGGTAAACGTTTAAGACCGTCCTAACTTTTGCGGTGGAAGAATACAAACGCCTTTTCAACCGAATCATAAGACAATCCCAATGATTGTCTTAGCGGGTAATCTCGTCGTGGCGATTTGATTACGATTAGGAGGTACTGATTTTTATCCCAGCTATAAAAGCAATCGGCTTATCTATTGCATGATTCAATAGAGTGTTGCAAAAAGCCACTAAAAGTCTCTCTATCGGAAGCGATAAAAATTTTTTTCTTTTTTTTTTCAATTTTTGTCGATCTTTCTTTGATCGTGCTTTTTGACGAAAAGAAAAAGATTCGCGTCGATTCAGAAATGTATTTAAAATTTTTTGCAGTCGTTAAAATGAGATACCTCTGGAGCGCGCTTTTGTTTTAAAATCCAGTCGGAGTGGATTTGCTTATTTGTGTCATAGAAATATTTCGTCTCGTGGAATGAAGGCAAGCATCCCAAAAATCGTTGGAAATGTTCGCATGCCATGTATCATTTATTAATTTGCGAAATTCTTTGTTGAATCGTCAGACTTATTGACTTTGCGAATAACGGGATCCTCAAAATTGCAGACAAAAAAATTACGATGCAATCTCAGGAATTGCGGTTGGCAGACATTAAACAAAAATTGAATAGAAAAATTGAATAACTGAACAAACATTTTTCACTTTGTAAAAGCAAAATGAAAGTTGTGCTGGTTAAAAAGATATTAAAAAGACATATTGAAATACAAAATTGAATAGAAGATGGTGAATAACTGAATAAACATTTTTGACTTCGAACTGGCAAAAATGAAAGTTGCGACGTTGAAATGATATTAAACATTGGACATTCTGAAGTACAAGAAATATATTTTTTATTTATTTACAAATCATTAATTTTGTATCAAACGAG
>JAAMPD010001942.1:0-18653 GCA_025266255.1 Trissolcus basalis | reverse complement strand
TAATAATCTAAAGAACAATTTGGCTACTCAAAATATGTCTAAAACGAAAATTTTCTCGATACTTTCTGGTTTCAACACATAACCTCTCGAGCGTATGTCTGGTTATTGCATCCGGACCCTCAATTGTTCATGTATGGACAATATATTGATCATATAACAATATTTGAAAACAATCAGTATATTGTCTATGTGTGGTCAATATAGTTTTATATATGGGCAATATATGATCCTTTTTACTAGGGAACTTTTTAGATCTCGTAGCTCAAATGTAGATCGCTATGATCGCAGCTCGGCTAGGCTCTTCTTCCAGCGAGTATAACTCTTCTCTCTACGAGTTTGTATCAAGTTTGTTCAACTCAGACGCAGATTTCCAGTATGTTATTTTTCCATCATCTTTTAATTAATACACAACGAGTTTCGTTCGAATTTGCCTCTCACTTTGTTCTTTTTTCTTAATCAATACTTTTTTCAGAGTTTCTCTGAATCATTATTTAATCCCCCCACTAGTCCACACTTAATATTCAATGAACTAAACAAAATCACTTTCAAAAAAATACGTTATTTGTTACATTGAAAAAAAAATGTCATTTGTTTGTATTGATTGATTGAATGTGAATTTTAGAAGATGAACAATTTTGTCTCCTTTGGTTGATAATCATGTTTTTTTCCATAATTTTTCCGCCCTTCTCAACTGTTCTAATCAGTATTTGTGATTTATTCAACAATTTCGTCTGTGCTGATGACCAAGAGCAAAGGAAAGGGTCGCTACTTTCCATTACATCTGTCTCTATGAATAAATTGTACTAGTCAATTTTTTTTGTCAATACTTCTATTTATCTTATTTACAGCTTATTATTTTTCGTTCGGCGCATGTCTGTACAAAAGTGGTCAACTCAATAAATAATTAATCACTACTCAAAAGTTAATTCAAATGATAATCATAATAAAATCATCCATATAAGTCGATTAAACATTTTTGCAGTTTCATTTTTATGCTATTCGACTTTTTTTACTTTTCATCAGTCAAGATTTTTTAGGATTAAGAAGCAGATTTCTTTTAGGTCAGCCTAATCAAGAAATCCATCAGCTTTGGAAGGCAATCTCATTATGTATATACCTATACATATTTTTCATCTGACAATTGTGTATATATTTATATATATAGGTTTATATAGTTTTTTTGCATGCCTAGCATTTTGATCTTAGCGTGTCTAATATCTGTCGCTTCTGTTATTTGTTCTTTGTCTGGTCTTGCTGCAGATGTTAGTTGTGTAAATAATTCTAACTCAAAAATCACTTACAAATGTCGTTGAATTTTGAACAGCAGCTCATGTTGTTACGTTGAAGAAGAATTTTCGTTCAAAATTCAACGTCCCTCTTACATGGCTTTGGGCTTCATTAAAACAACGTGAATAATCTTTCAACAACCAAAAAAGAAGAAAAAATAAATATATCAATGAAAACAATTTCAATGTACAAAATTGTGATATGCAGGCTCTTGCAAATTTTGGCCTATCCGAAATTCATGTCAAAAGTTTTTACATGATGGTGATACTATTAGAGTGAGCCATTGTTGTAATATCCTGTATACAAAAATAAATAAAAACTATGCATTTAAAGCATTCTCTGCGAGAAATGACCGTGAAGTATAGTTATCAGGAATAATCAAAGAAATTGAAATTAATAAAAAATGAAGAGAGAAAGTAAGAAAAGAAAGAAAGTTGAAAAACAAGAATGTTCATAAAGTTAATTATTTTTGTTTCTTTGTATGATGACGTGTGATATCTATATGATTGACATTCCATCAGATGCAAAGTGTGCCACGAACGATGACTGTTCCTCGCAACTGGCCTGCATCAACAATCAGTGTACGAATCCTTGTACTCTCGACGGTCCTTGCGATTTGTCAGACGAATGTCGAGTTGAACACCATCAGCCACATTGTGTCAAAAGTAATTCATTCTTACTTTAGTTAATTTTAATAAAACAAACAAAAGGGGGCCGTTCAAAAATTACGTATGACCAAACTCTGACTTCTATCCCTGCCGAACTTTCAGAATTCATTTTAACTTTAAATTCAATTAATTCTAATTCAGTATTTTCAATTTTTTTTATTTTATTTGATTAATCTAATTGATATACTTTGTTTATTGACAAATTGAATGATTTTTTACATCTTCTTTACATCCCCAAAAGGATACGTAATTTTTGAAAGTCTCTGGATGATGAATTATTTGAAGAACATAACTAAACTTAGAAAATAAATTGTCGTATTTTTTAGGAGCCAAATGTCCAAACTGTCCATCCGGAACGATTTGCGATCAACGCACCGAGTCTTGTATTCCAGGTTTGTTAGCCACCTACAAATCACAAGTTCACTTTTTTGTAAATATGTAAACTGATGTAAATAAGCTGAAATCAGAAAGAGAACAGAGAAATATTCACAATCTTCACAATTACAAATCAATCTACAACTTTGAAAATCAATGAAAAGTGCAACTGAATTTATGCACCGAATATATACATTTCAATTACTTTTATTTCACTTATGAAAATCAAAAGGTCAAGTTGAGTTTGTTTCACGTGTAAATATAGCAAATGAATATGTTTGACTCTAAAAATTGGTCTTTTTGCACACCCACACGTTGATTTTCATAATTGCAATTATTCGCACAAACTTTACGGGGTTACATGGGTTCTCTTCACCTTTTCCTAGCGGGTTGCACTAGCAACAGTGACTGTGCACTCACCGAGGCTTGCATCGACAATCTCTGTCAAGAACCGTGTAATGTGCGCAATCCTTGCGCGAACAACGCCGTTTGTATCAACACTAACCACGAGACAGACTGCAGCTGCAAGCAGGGATATCATGGAAACGGATTTGCTTCATGTCATCCAGGTATAATCATTTTACAATAAATTTATTCAATTTCATAACTATATAAATATATATAAATTATAATTATAAAAGTATTTAATATTAAATACTATTAAAATTATATTACTACACAGAGCAAAAAATTCTATCAATTGTACCATTTACTAATCTGTACAGTATATGGGGACAAATTTAAAATTCGAAAAAAAAAAAATTAAAGTTTACAGTAAATTTTGATGAATGTACATGAAAAATTGATATTATAGTTTAGTAATTTTTTTCTGAATTTTAAATTTGTCCCCCATATACTGTACAGTTCAGTAAATTTTCATCTATAAATTATAATATTTGATAGAATTTTTTTCTCAGTGCATTAATATATTGTAAAACATTATTAAATGTTATTTAATTGACATTTTAGATATTAATATAGAATAAATTAACAAATATTTAATATATACCAGTATAACTATAGACTAATACAATATTTATAATGTATGTCAAAATTGTTAAATTACATCTTTTAATTTTCAGTTGAGGAGTTCAGAAACGTGTGCCAATATAACGAAGATTGCCCATCAGATCAGTACTGCGACCGTTTCAGCCGTCGTTGTGCAAATCCTTGTCACGAGGACACCTGTGGTGAAAATGCCAAGTGTTCAGCACAAAATCACGAAGCCAGTTGCAAGTGCATGCCTGGATTCTTTGGGAACCCTCAGATCGGGTGTGCTCCGGGCACAGAAAATCCCTGTGATCCAAATCCTTGTGGCGTAAACGCCGCTTGCGAGAACGACAGAGGAAATCCCATTTGTTTCTGTCCTAAAGGACTTACTGGAAATCCTTTTACACAGTGCAGTATGTACTTCATAATGTAATTTCTAGGATCAAAATTGAGAAATAACAAATTTTAGAATTAAGTGCATTTCAAAGTGAAAGTGAAATTTCAAATAAGTAGTTTTGGTCCTGGAGAGCTTCGTATAAAAAATGTTGTTATTAGGTTTTTATTGTTATATATTTTGTTTATATTAGTTCCAGAAGGTGAGAAATGTCAGAGGAACAGTTGCGGTGTGAACGCAGGCTGCAGGATGGTGAACGGCAGGGTAAAATGTTTCTGTCTGCCGGGTTACGAAGGTAATCCACCATCGGTTGCTTGCACCCTCCCGACTAACCCGTGCGATCCCTCGCCCTGCGGCCCGAACACCCAGTGCACAGTTTTGGACAACGGCCTATCCAAATGCACTTGTTTGCCCGGATTCATCGAAAGCCCCAACACAATCCGAGGCTGTGTCAAACAATCGAACCCGTGCGAACCGAACCCCTGTGGAACGGACGCTATTTGCGATGCCAGCCGTGTGCAACCCTGTTATTGTCCCGAAAATACCGTTGGAAACCCGTACAAGAGCTGCTCTGGTATGTTTCTAATAACCACTTTCTTACGTTTGGATTTGAAGATCCAATCTAGGTTTGTTGATTCGATAAACGATTCACTTCATTTATCAGTCATCAAATGCGTTCATCTTCATTTTCAAACTTATTATGTTTAGAATTAAGTTAGACGATAAGGAGAATATGAGGAGTCTTCTGAAATGAAAAATTATGCTTCTGTGACATCCGGTTATAATGAAATTGATCAATTTGAATAATGATGTTGTTTATATGATGATCAAAATGTCGGTAATTAGACATTAATTAGTTGAATTTTTACAGTTCCTACAGCACTGATTTTGTGCCAGCCTGGTCCCTGTGGACTCAACGCAGACTGTTACGTCGTCGAGCACCAAGAGAAATGTTTCTGCAAGTACGGTCACGTGGGAGACCCATATCAAGGATGTTACGTGCCAAAATCGAACCCGTGTATTCCTAGTCCCTGCGGCCCGAATGCAGAATGCAGAATCTCAGCAGACAACCAGGTGCTTTGCGAATGTTTCCCGGGAACCACCGGAGATCCAACGAGCGCAACAGGTTGCGATCGACCAGAATGTGTCCAGGATGACGACTGTCCACTTCATCAAGCCTGTGTGGCCTATAGATGCCAAGATCCTTGTTTGGGAACGTGCGGCGTTGGAGCTGTTTGTCGAGTTGAATTACACCATCCGATCTGCAAATGCAAAGAGGGTCTACATGGGAACCCACTACTCAGGTGTTCTCCGCCATTGGCTCTCGAAGGACCCAAGAATCCTTGCGTGCCAAGCCCTTGTGGTGATAACACTATTTGTCAGGTGCTTGAAAATAGAGCAGTTTGTTCGTGCCTGCCTGATTTCAGAGGAGAGCCATCGAGTGGATGCCAGCCTGAGTGTACGATCAATTCTGACTGTCCACATGATAAGTCCTGTATTAACATGAAGTGCATCAATCCATGCTCCCTGGGCCCTCTTTGCGGTGCCAATGCTGATTGTAAGGTCTCCTACCATACTGCCACTTGTGTTTGCAATGACAACTACTTTGGAAATCCGTTCATTCGGTGCACATTGAAACGTAAGTTTGTAACAAAGCTGTAAAAAACAAAATGTCAAATCTTTGTTTCGTTCTATGAATTTGGGAATGATTTTTAAATTTTGTTTAGCGATTATTACGTACGACCCGGGTCACAACGTCACACTGCCATGTTCATCATCACCCTGCGGACCTCACAGCTCATGCAACACTTACACTCACCAAATTGCCATGTGTGGAGGGTGCAGTGTAATAGGAACCGAGGAAGGAATGGGTTGTAAGCCAGAGTGTCTCAGTAACAGCGACTGTCCGTTAGATAGAGCTTGCATTGGCTGGAGATGCGCGGATCCTTGCTTGGGATCTTGTGGAATCAATGCCAATTGTGCAGTTATCAGGCACACACCTGTTTGTTCCTGTCCGCATGGATTATACGGCAACCCATATCACAACTGTATCAGTGATAATAGTAGTAAGTTTAAAGTGTACACATACCTATGTAAATTAAATGATGATTATTCTCGTTTATGAAGTGTCATCATTAATTGATATCATTTTGTGTAATTGATTCAGACACTTGAAATAATATCGATTGTCTATGAAATTTTTGTAATTACAAACAGTATGTTTTTTCGGTCGTGTTTACCATACTGTTTCAGCTTATACTCATTTTCAAGCTAAAACTGTATGTTATTTGCACGAGGGTATTCATTGAATTTATAAGTCATTATAAATCATTTAATTGATCATTAATCTGATTTTGTTTTTTCAGTCGAAACTATTGACGAGTGTGCAGTAACACAATGCGGAGCGAATGCCGTGTGCGAGGAGAGGAGCGGTGTTACGTCTTGCAAGTGTCTGCCAAATTATATCGGCAATCCATTGGTTGCTTGTCATCTGGAGTGTCTGCAGAATACTGATTGTGCTTTGAACGAAGCCTGCTTTAATCACAAGTGTGTTAATCCTTGCGTGAGCGCTTGCGGATCTGGAGCTTTCTGCGATGTCATCAACCACTATCCAGTTTGCTATTGCGAATCCGGATTTACAGGGGATCCATTTGTTCATTGTTCTTCAATCAAAGAAGGTACAACTCAGTCGTTTCAGTTAAAAATTTCAAGCGTCAATTCGTAAAATATCAAATTTTCCCATTCTAATCTTGTATGCATTAATTTGCAGTTGGACTCGAAATTGGATACTTGCCACAAAGTCCTTGCGATCCATCACCATGCGGACCAAACAGCAGATGCATAGTGTCCGTGGAAGGATACGCAATTTGCTCCTGTCTTCCGGGATGCCGAGGAACGCCACCGCTTTGCAATCCAGAATGTGTCGTCAGCTCGGATTGTTTACAAATTCAAGCTTGTATCAAAAACAGATGCATCAATCCTTGCCACGGTATCTGCGGGCACGGTGCACTTTGTTCAGTCATCAACCATAATCCAGTTTGTACCTGCTTACCAGGTCACCTTGGCGATCCATTCACAGGATGCTACGCTGCACTCGGTAAGTCCAAGTACCAATATCTTTTTGCTAGAAATGTTTGTATGGAATTGAAGGTTTATATAGCACGTAAAATTGTCATGTGAAAAAGCACAAGTGTTTTATTAGCGAGAAGAAAAGAAGAGTGAAACAAGCATGTTTGTTTCACTGGCTGCAGCATGTTGCTTCAAGTTGATGAATGATTTTGAGTTGATGAACGATCTTTGTAGCAAACTGAATTGTACGATGCTTTCAAGAACGAGAATTTTTTTATCCTGCTTCTTCTGCCTTGGTATGCCTTGGGACTCGTAGCAAAGCAAAGCTAAGCTTAGTCGTTATGATATAATTCTGACAAAGCACCTTGCCCATTGCAGACGGAGATGTGAAACCAATGTCACCCTGCAACCCTTCGCCCTGCGGACCAAATTCCATCTGCCAAGTGAAAATGGGCAGACCCGTGTGCTCATGCCAAAGCACGTACATTGGCAGCCCTCCAAACTGTCGACCAGAGTGCCTGATCAGCCAAGAGTGCCCGGTAGACCAAACGTGCGTGTCCAACAAATGTATCCATCCCTGTCCAGGAAGTTGCGGACCCAATTCCGAGTGTACCGTGATTAATCACGCTCCATACTGCTCATGCAAGCAAGGTTACGAAGGCGATGCGTTCATCGGCTGCCTGGCCGTGCAAGATCGAAGCCCAGAACCACGAGACGCGTGTGATCCTTCGCCCTGCGGTAACAATGCGCTCTGTACAATCCAGGACAACGTTCCACGTTGCACATGCATACCTCCCTACGTAGGAAATCCTTATGTCGGCTGCAAACCCGAGTGCCTCATCAATTCCGATTGTGTTAGTAACCTAGCCTGCCTCAACCAACATTGTAGAGATCCTTGTCCCGGAATTTGCGGTTCCAATGCCCAGTGTGAAGTTGTCAATCACGTTCCAATGTGCTCCTGCTTAGCGGGCTATACCGGCGATCCCTTCCAATCTTGCAAAATTGACAAGCCCTCTGTACACATGCAAAACCCCTGCACACCCTCTCCCTGTGGTCCCTACAGCATTTGCCGTGTAACAAACGACCGAGCAGTCTGCTCCTGCAGTCCTGGCTACCAGGGATCTCCTCCGCTCTGCCGCCCAGAATGCGTTGTATCCTCCGAGTGTCCTCAGAACCTCGCTTGTATCAATCAAAAATGTAGTGATCCCTGTGTGGGTGCCTGTGGTTTGAACGCCCACTGCCAAGTCAACAATCACAACCCGATTTGTAGCTGCCGAGCTCCTTACACCGGCGATCCTTTCCTTCAGTGTGTGATCAAAGAAGAGGTAGAAAAAAGTCAGAACCCCTGTGTGCCATCTCCTTGCGGTCCCAATGCAGACTGCCGTGTCCAAGACACCAGGGCAGTCTGCACCTGCATCACTGGCATGTTCGGTTCCCCGCCGAACTGTCGACCAGAATGTCTCATCCACCAAGATTGTCCAAACTATCTGGCCTGCGTTCAGCAGAGGTGCGCCGACCCTTGCGTAGGCTCGTGTGGCTTCAACGCCAAGTGCACTGTGCAAAACCACCGTCCGATGTGTCAGTGCAACGACGAGTTCGAAGGCGATCCTTTTGTTGGGTGCACTCGAAAAGAGGCCCTACCACAGAAGCCCGAAAATGAGCCCTGCAATCCTTCTCCATGCGGGTCCAATGCCGTGTGCAAAGAACGCAACGGTGTTGGATCTTGCAGCTGTCTGCCAGACTACTTCGGCAACCCGCACGAAGGTTGCAGACCCGAGTGCGTTCAGAACACCGATTGCACGCTCAGCAAGGCTTGCATTAACAACAAATGTAAAGATCCTTGTGTAGGTGCCTGCGGCTTGAACGCTGAGTGTCGCGTTTTCAATCACCAGCCTTCATGTACTTGTCAAGACGGTTACACCGGCGACCCCTTCAGCTCTTGTCGTCTTGTTCCGATCGAACCTGTGACCCCGATTGTGCCCACTGATCCTTGCAGCCCAACACCATGCGGTCCCAACAGTAACTGTCGCGTCATAGATAATCACGCTGTTTGCACCTGTCAGCCAAATTATGTGGGCAGTCCCCCTGTCTGCAAACCGGAATGTGTCGTCAGCACCGACTGTCCCCAAAACAAGGCCTGTATCAATCAGAGGTGCCAGGATCCTTGCGTTGGTACCTGTGGCCTCAATGCCGACTGCCAGGTCATCAACCACAGTCCAGTCTGCAGTTGCGCAGCTGGATTCACTGGCGATCCCTTCTTCGGTTGTCTTCAAGAAGAAGTCAAATCGGTCACCGTTGCTCCCAACAGCGACAATCCCTGCGTTCCAACGCCTTGTGGCCCATATTCTCAGTGCAGAGTCATCGACGGGTTCCCTGCTTGTTCCTGTCTGGCGAATTACGTCGGACGAGCCCCGAATTGCAGACCCGAATGTGTCATCAACGAAGACTGTCCCGGTAACATGGCCTGTCAAAACGAACAGTGTACAGATCCCTGTCCGGGCTCCTGTGGTATCAATACCTATTGTAACGTAGTGCAGCACAATCCCGTTTGTATTTGTAATCCCAGTTACACAGGCGATCCCTTCACTGAATGCAAACCCATCATTGAAAGACCCATCACCACCGAACGTCCCAGAACTCCCTGTGATCCCTCGCCCTGCGGCGCCAATGCTGCTTGCAACGAACGGAACGGTGTCGGCTCTTGCACGTGCATGCCCGAGTATTTCGGCGACCCCTACACAGGCTGCAAGCCCGAGTGTATCACCAACTCGGATTGCGACAGGACTAGGGCCTGCATGAACAACAAATGTGTGAACCCCTGCCAAGGCAACTGCGGCCAGAAAGCCGTTTGCAACGTGGTTAACCACTCGCCATCCTGCTCGTGTTTGCCCGGTCACACGGGCGATCCTTTGAACGCCTGCACGCCGACTGTCGTCGAAGCAACGACAGAGTCCCCCTTCGAACCTTGCGAGCCCTCGCCCTGCGGACCCAACAGCAACTGTCGCACTCTTAACGGACACGCCGTTTGCTCCTGCCAGCCTGGATTCATTGGCACACCGCCCACTTGTAGACCGGAGTGCACCATCAGCTCCGAGTGCCAACAGAACAAGGCCTGTGTCAATAACAAGTGCCTAGACCCGTGCCCTGGAACCTGCGGTCAGAATACCAAGTGTGTCGTTGTCAATCATAACCCGATCTGCAGCTGTGCTGCTGGATATTCGGGCGATCCGTTTGTCCATTGTGCCAAGAACGAAGTACCCGTCACCTCGCCGGCGGTCGTTTCTAACCCCTGCGAACCTAACCCCTGCGGACCCAACTCGCAGTGCAGACTCATTGGATCCCAAGCTGCGTGCTCCTGTTTGTCAAATTATGTAGGAAGACCACCCAATTGCAGACCAGAGTGTACAGTCAATTCTGAGTGTTCGAACAGTTTGGCCTGTGTTAATGAGAGGTGCCAGAACCCGTGCATTGGAGCCTGTGGAGAACTCGCTAAGTGTACAGTACAAAACCATCGGGCAGTCTGCAGCTGTCCTGAAGGATATGTCGGAGATGCAAGTGACAAATGTAGTTTACCACCACCAGCAGGTAATTCATATTTATAATTTGATTTTAAAAAGTGAGCTAGTTGTACCCGTTATCGACAAATTTTGCCTAAACATTCATGTAATTTTATTTTTATAAATTATCATAAATTTACATTTCGTTATGTGAATTAGTAAATGAAAATGTCGATAATAGTTACAACTAGCTTAGTTATAAATAAGTTTGAACTTTTATAATTGAATCGTTTGATATTTCTTAGCCACAGAAAGAACCAACCCAGCAAATCCATGCGTTCCCAATCCATGCGGTCCACTTGCTCAATGTCGAGAGAGAAATGGAGCCGGTGCCTGTGCCTGTCCTCAAAATTATATTGGAGACCCGTATGACATACAGAGAGGATGCTACCGAGAATGTGAAGTCAATACAGATTGTAATTTCAATCTGGCTTGCATTGGTTTCAAATGTACAGATCCTTGCCCCGGTACGTGTGGTGCTCAATCGATTTGTAACGTACAGAACCACGTTCCTGTTTGTAACTGTCCGCCAGGATTCACAGGAGATCCTTACATGGCTTGTAGACTTGGAGAAGAGAAAGGTATTTCATTTGTTACGAGTGTACGTAATATAATACAATACATAAACTAAATAGCATGTTGACTGACTGAATCTTTTAATCTTGCAGTGGCCCCACCAGCACCGTTCGATCCATGTTCTCCTAATCCATGTGGCCGAAACAGCAACTGCAAAGTTATCAACAATCACGCAGTCTGCTCTTGTCAAGTCAATTTCATTGGTAACCCACCCAAGTGCAGACCGGAGTGTGCCGTCAGTGCTGATTGTGCTCCTTTATTAGCTTGTATGAACAATAGATGCCAAGATCCATGCCCTGGCACTTGCGGTCAAAACGCTCGTTGTCAAGTCGTGAACCACAGTCCGATCTGCAGTTGCGCTGCTGGAAATACCGGCGATCCATTCACCAGATGTTTCCCTATCCCAGGTAATGATGAAAAATTATTTTTCAGCTATTCGCCCTCTAAGCACCGCGCCTCGAAAATTTCCAAATCACACACCGCACGGGTCTGACAGACCCGAACTGTCTGAAAATGTTCATAACATCAACACGTAATTGGAAAAAGAAACATCTATTGAAGATACTGAAACTTCGAAGCCTGTGGAAAAGAATTATCGTCATAACAAAGCAATTCATTTTTTCATATAAAAATTATTAACAAAGCAAGTTCCAAAGAAAATTTAGTCATCTGCGTGTTTTTAAAAACATCGTAACTTTAATAATTATCATTGAAAAAATATTAAAAAACTGGTGTGTGAAGGAGACAAACTTTATTATTCAATTATAATAAAATTAGAGAGAATAATCATAACAAACACATTTACGGTCTAACTTTTTCAGTTTTTTAATGAATGTTCACAAGTTTCAACAAAATCCGTATGAAAAAAAAAGTTTTTTATGAAAATCTTCTATAGAAATCCTAAACATTTTTTTTAAGAAAGCATGAAACCACTTTATATCATTGGATTTAAACAAGAATTGCAGTTTAAAAAATACTCGGGGTCTGTCAGACCTGTGCGGTGCTTGGAGAGTTAATAGTTGAAAATCATTGTTTTAGTTAATTAATTAAATTGATGGACTTTGAATTTTCAGTTGGACCTCCTCCCAAACCAGAAAATCCTTGTGTGCCATCACCCTGCGGTCCCAATGCGTTGTGTCAAGTTCGTGGCGACAGTCCTGCGTGCTCCTGCATGCCGAATTACATCGGAGTGCCACCTAATTGCCGACCCGAGTGTACAATTAGTGCCGAATGTCCATCGAACCTCGCTTGTATCAACCTGAAATGCCGAGACCCGTGTGTTGGTGTCTGCGGAATCAACGCTCGCTGCTCAGCTGTGAACCACAATGCCATCTGCACCTGCAACGAGGGTTTCAGCGGTGACCCATTCAACTCGTGTCAACCAATCAGTAAAGGTAAGTTTCGACAACTAATGCAATTCGCCACGCTTCTAACGAGCCAGCAGGTAAGTGCTTCAGCATGTTATCAGCTTCGTCGTCGAGAATCACCGAACAACGTTCAAACCCCATGTGTTGAAACGATATACTGGTGGCGGGCCTCGCTAATCGTTACATCAACCCCAAGGCCCTACAGCTTGCGCAGACACGAACAACCTCCCCCCCCCCCCATGAAATCGTCCATCCATTGCCAAAGCACATACCGCAAGCTTACCGAAAAAATAAAAAAATAATCACGCAACGCAGCAACCCTGACATGCCAAAAAGTTACACTAGATTATAAGCAATTGATATCCGAATGTAATATGTTGTCATATGATTGGAACAGATCTCACACCAATCAATCCCTGTATGCCTTCCCCCTGTGGAGCCAACGCCATTTGTAAAGAAAGAAACGGAGTAGGCTCCTGCTCGTGCGTTACTGACTATGTTGGAGACCCCTACGAAGGATGTCGCCCGGAGTGCACGATTAATACCGATTGTATGCCCTACCAGGCCTGTATGAGGCTCAAATGCCTCGACCCCTGCCCTGGAACTTGTGGCCAAAATGCCGATTGTCAAGTTGTTAACCATTTGCCCAGTTGTCGTTGTCTCCCTGGATTCAGCGGCGATCCCTTTAAATATTGCCTACCGTCCCGTAAGTTCAACATTGTCAAATGACTTATATTATCATGCGTCCAACACCCAAGCACGGCACAATCAAAAACAAAAATGATACACGGCGATAAAAAACACCGTTCATGCTTCTTAGCAATTTTCGTCAAGCTTATTTAATTGTACCCCCATGACCTCCACCATCCACAGCTTAATAGATTACAAAATAATTAAATTATACAGATTCAAACAAGCTTCATATTGCAATATATTTTTTTAACTTGGAGATCAATTTTTTTGCTTCAAAGGCGCTTAAGGAATTTTATTAGAAAAGGACAGATTTTTCGTATCAGCAAATTTTTCAATTAATATTTTTTTTGTTTATGAAAGCTTTATTTTTGAAAGATAAAGTCAGTCTAACTCAATCTTAATCATAAATTATGCAGCACTAAAACATTACAAGTTATGCTTTTGTAAATTTCGTTAATCAAGATTGTTCTGAATTTTTTTTTATTCTTTGTAAAACGGAAATGCAAATGTGAAAAAAGAATCAGCTTCAATTATAATTAATGTTGTGTAATTTTCATCTTTTTGTGCTTTGAAATGTTCAAAATGTTTTACAAATGATTGTTCATGTAATTTTCATAAGATTTTCATATTGTTTTCACAAATTCCATAAATTTCTATTTTTGGTTTGATGTTTTATAACCATTTGTTGAAAATCGTGTTTTAGAATCATTATTCGACATCATCTCAGTAACTAGTTTTTGAATCTTGAAAACAAAAACTTGATTTGATCTCTTACAGCTGAAGTAGTAACAGAATCCGCGGATCCATGTAGCCCAACGCCCTGTGGACCAAATAGCCAATGTCGCGTTGTGAACCAACAACCCGTGTGCACATGCCTTTCAAATTACTTAGGAAGCCCGCCCAATTGCCGTCCCGAGTGTACCGTGAGCTCGGAATGTGCTCTCAATCGTGCATGTACCAATCAAAAATGTGTAGACCCGTGTCCTGGACTCTGTGGCCTCAACGCTGATTGCAAAGTGTTGAACCACAGCCCAATTTGTGCGTGTAAAAGTCAGTTCACCGGAGACCCCTTCACCAGATGTTTCCCCGTAACAAGTAAGCCAGTTACATACTCAACCAAAATTAATTACCAAACTGAAAAAGATAAACCGTTACCAAAAACAGAAGAAAAAAAACAAGATCTTATACGAACCAATTTCAGCACCCACTACCGAAGTGACAACGCAAAACCCGTGTTTGCCATCTCCGTGTGGACCGTTCGCCGAATGTAGGGACGTACGAGGGATCCCATCTTGTTCTTGTATGCCAAATTATATAGGAGTTCCACCAAACTGCAAACCCGAATGTTCCATCAATTCCGAGTGCCCGGCTGAACAAGCCTGTATCAATGAAAAATGTAGGAACCCATGTGCCGGATCTTGCGGGGTTTCGGCTAATTGTAATGTGTACAACCACGTGCCCGTTTGTACATGTCCTGAAGGTTTCACGGGCGACCCCTTCTCCAGTTGCCAACCATTACCACCTCCAACACGTAAGAATTTTTTTACCTTCCCATATATGAAAATAGCAAAATAGATAACCACACAATTATTAGGTCTTTCAATCAGACACAGGTTGAAGTTAATTATTAATGCCATCCGAATTTGCAGAAGCTCCTGTAGTAGATTCTTGTAACCCCTCACCATGCGGACCCAACGCCAGATGTAATAATGGCATCTGTACGTGTATGGCTGAGTACCAAGGAGATCCATACATGGGTTGTAGACCGGAATGTGTCTTGAATAATGACTGTCCGAATGACAGAGCTTGTATTAGAAACAGGTGCCAAGACCCCTGTGCTGGAACCTGCGGTCAAAATGCCCTTTGTGACGTTTACAACCACGTCCCCATGTGTAGCTGTCCCATGGGGATGACTGGCAATGCCTTTGTCATGTGCATGGTAGCCAGAGGTCAGTTTCCCTCTCTCTCTTTTTGTAGACACTAAATCAACTTGCACCATTTTGAAACCAAATTTTATTTCAGAATTGGAAGTAGTTGACCCCTGTAATCCGTCACCTTGCGGACCAAACAGTCAATGCCGAGCTGTGAACGAACAGGCTGTTTGCTCCTGCGTGCCGGGATACCTCGGCAGTCCCCCGACTTGCAGACCTGAATGTGCCCTTAGTTCTGATTGTGTTCGCAATTTGGCTTGCAGCAATCAGAGATGTATCGATCCGTGTCCTGGATCATGTGGGGTCAGAACCCAATGCCAGGTTGTCAATCACAATCCCGTTTGTAGTTGTCTGCCTGGACTCAGTGGAGATCCTTTCGTTCGATGTGATCCCATACGTAAGAGGCTCTTTCAATCCAACCAATTATCACAATTTATTTCGAAATTTAATCTTAAATTTATGTGTGAAATAATACAACTTGCAGCAGAAGTCCCAGTGGTACCAACAGACCCTTGCCAGCCGTCACCATGTGGTCCCAATTCTCAGTGCCGAGTAGTTAACGATCAGCCATCATGCTCTTGTCTGCCAGAATATCTTGGCATGCCACCCAACTGTAGACCAGAGTGTGTTACTAATTCCGACTGTCCCAACCAATTCGCATGTGTCAACAGAAAGTGTCAAGATCCGTGTATTGGGTCCTGTGGCACCAATGCCGAGTGTCGAGTTGTCAGTCACACTCCTGTTTGTGTCTGTCCCAGTGACTTCACCGGGGACCCATTCACCCAGTGCAATTTCCAACCCCGTAAGAACTATTTGCTTATTTTTAGCGACTTCATAATTATTGTTGGAAGAATTATTTTTGACAGTTGGTTTTTGAGATAAACAATGAAATGTTTTTCCTCAGCTACGCCAATTGAACAGACCTCCCCTTGCACACCGACACCCTGTGGTTCCAATGCAGTTTGTACCGAGCTCAATGGAGCAGGATCTTGCAAGTGCTTGCCTGAGTACATTGGCAACCCCTACGAAGGTTGTCGTCCAGAATGCGTTGTCCATTCTGACTGTGCTCCTAATCTTGCTTGCGTTCGTTCCAAATGTCAAGACCCGTGTCCAAGCACTTGTGGTCAGAATGCAGAATGTCAAGTCATTAATCATATTCCGTCTTGTAACTGTCTCACTGGATTTTCTGGTGATCCGTTCAGATATTGTATGCCCATGAGAGAACCTGGTAACTATTTTTTCAACGATTTTTCATTTTTGTTCGAAAATTTTTCTTTTTGGTTTTGTTTCATAAAATAAACTCAACTGTTTGACTCCTTCAGACGCGGCTGACAAACGTATCGACCCCTGCAGACCTTCGCCTTGCGGCCAAAACAGTTTGTGTAGGACAATTAACAATCAAGCAGTCTGCTCTTGTATGCCAGAATTTATTGGAACCCCTCCAAACTGCAGACCTGAATGTGTGATGAACTCAGAATGTCCCTTGAACAGAGCATGTGTGAACCAAAGATGCGTTGACCCATGTCCAACTCCATGTGGTGTCAATACTGACTGTAAAATTTTGAATCATAGTCCTATCTGTGCTTGTAAACCTGGATTCACGGGTGATCCCTTCACTCAGTGCTTCCGCACACCACGTAAGGAGACAGTCTTTTTCTCCTTTAGTTATAAATTGTACATTCTTTTTTATTAACCAAACAACTTATATATTACAGCACCAACTACAGCTGTTGTAGCAAACCAAAATCCTTGTTTCCCTTCACCTTGCGGACCGAATTCAGAATGCCGTGACATCGGCGGATTGGCATCTTGTTCTTGTTTGCCAACTTATATCGGTGGTCCTCCTAATTGTAGACCAGAATGTACCATCAATTCTGACTGTCTGAGCAGTCAGGCCTGCATTAGAGAAAGATGCACCGATCCCTGTCCCGGTTCTTGTGGAATTTCAGCACAGTGTAGTGTTCTGAATCATATTCCAATATGCGTTTGTCCAGCAGACTTCACAGGAGATCCATTCATAAGCTGTTCGCCTAAACCAATTGAACGTAAGAAATCTTGCAACAAATTCCATATGTTAGGGAATTCGTTCATAAACTGAAGACCACCTTAATTTCAGCTGTCACACCAGCCGGGCCGTGTAATCCAAACCCCTGTGGACCAAATGCTGCATGTAATAACGATATTTGCACATGTTTGCCAACGTACCAGGGCGACCCTTACATAGGATGTAGACCAGAATGTGTCCTAAATTCTGACTGTTCCCAAGATCGAGTTTGCTTAAACAATAGATGTATTGATCCCTGTCCGGGAACTTGTGGCGCCGGAGCCAACTGTCAAGTTTTGAATTACATTCCAATGTGTAGTTGTCCCTTTGGAATGACAGGAAATGCTTTCATATCCTGCACAGCCATCCAAGGTATTTACCAAGACAAGATCTATTTCAGGCAAAAAATGAAACCAATTATCATCATCATATCATGAATCTAACTGAATGTAAATATTTGACACATAGCTCCAGTGGTGACTGAACCTTGCAACCCCACACCCTGCGGACCAAACAGTCAATGCCGAGTTGTAAACGGACAGGCAGTATGTTCCTGTGTACCTGGATTTTTGGGAAGTCCTCCGTCCTGTCGTCCCGAATGTGCTATCAGCACTGACTGTAACAGAAACCAAGCTTGTAGCAATCAAAAGTGCATGGATCCTTGTCCAGGTACTTGTGGCATTGGAGCTAATTGCCAGGTCGTGAACCATAACCCCATATGTAGTTGTCCCGATGGATTTGAGGGTGACCCATTTACTCGATGCCAACCGATGATGCGTAAGGATAACAATGATTTTCAGTTTGCAAGTTTGTACAAGACAACTTGCAAGTTTCAACTTGCAAGTTGCAAGTTTGTACAAGACAAGTTTAAAAAACAATGTCTTCCTACAGCTGCTGAACCGAAACAACCAACCAACCCCTGCGAACCGACACCTTGCGGACCCAATGCACAGTGCATGGTGGTGAATGACCAACCATCTTGCTCTTGTTTACCTAACTTTATTGGCACTCCACCTTCATGTAGACCTGAGTGTGTAGCTAATAATGAATGTGCAAACAATTTGGCTTGCATCAACCAAAGATGTCAAGACCCCTGTCCTGGATCTTGTGGTCAGGATGCTGAATGTAGAGTTGTTAGTCATACTCCTATCTGTCTGTGTCCAACTGGATACACTGGTGATCCTTTTATAAGATGTACTTTACAACAGCAAAGTGAGTCTTTAACAGGAAAAATCACTTACCACTTTCATTCTCAAGTTTCATTGTAATTCATTTATTGCTTCCTGTTCAACTCAGATGAAGTCATGTCACCATGCATCCCTTCACCCTGTGGTGCAAATGCTGTCTGTAAGCAACAAGGAAACGTAGGCTCCTGCACCTGTTCCCCCGATTACATAGGAAACCCGTACGAAGGATGTCGTCCAGAATGTACAATTAATACAGACTGTGCTGCCAACTTGGCTTGTATAAGATCAAAATGCCAAGACCCCTGTCCAGGAACTTGCGGCCTCAATGCTGCTTGTCAAGTTATTAATCACCTGCCAACTTGTAATTGCAATTCCGGCTTTACTGGAGATCCTTTCAGAATGTGCCAGATGATGACAACTGGTAAAGCTATGAATATTTGCTTTGTGGAAATAAGACACTCATATCTCTAGTAAAAAAGATCATATGTTGTCAACATATTATCAATATATTGTTC
>JAAMPD010001941.1:0-18697 GCA_025266255.1 Trissolcus basalis | reverse complement strand
TATTTGTATTCAGGAGTTAGCCAAGTGCATTGCATTGGAGCCTTAAATGTTTAATTCTATATTCAAGTCGAAAATGTGGTCATTCACTCTGGTGCGCTTACTCCATACGAAAGTTTTCTGCTGATAGTAAAATGAACTATTTTTTCTTTTATCGGCCATTCTCTCGCTTAATTGTATCAACTTACCAAACAAAAATATTATCTTTTACTTATAATGCATGTCCACAAACTTTTCTCTAGAAATGTCTTTTTAGGAGGATTGAGACGAGTTTTAATCTTGAAATTATCGTTGTAAGAAAAATTGTTTTTATCTATGAACTACAACAGCTATTAAAGTTACATTGGTTTGTGTTCATAGATGGGTAGATTTTCATTTTTACATTCATAAGTAAGGAATGTAGGTTTAGATAACAAATAATGGACATAGAATATATTGCCAAGCGTACTGTGAAAAACTACTTTACAAAAAAATATTAAAGAAAAAAAAAAGAACAATTTACAGCTGCTAGAATGAATAGAGAAAATTACAATGTTAAAAATAAAAGAAATTTTTTCTTAAATATTTTTCGTTGATTTTAAATGACAGTATTTATTATTTGCATTTTAAATCAGACGTAAAATTCGACATGTACCTTTGTTTTGGACAGGGAACAAAGTTTGGTTTGATATCTTTGTAGTACAATTGAGTATAATCAATAAACCACTCGTGCTCATATTTATATTTTTATTACTATGAACGCGCATAAACGTTATCACGTACGATGATAAATTCTATAACCGTTGAACAATGTACAAAAAGTGAGGTAACATATACTGAGTGGTATAAATTTATATATTTATTTCAGCACCACCACCTGGACCCACAACCAGCACTGCTGTGGGAGCAGCTGGAACAACGGCAAGCAGTGCAGTAGCACCTAGTTCTCTGGGCCTGGTTCCTGCCCAACCAACACACTCGCCTCCCCAGCCCCCTGATTTGCCAAGTAAGTCGATCATAATATTGATTGCAAAATAAAAAGTTTAAAATCAAGATGAAGATAACTGATAAGATGAAATTTGAATTGCAGTATTCACATGTCCTCGCCGACCCAACATTGGCCGAGAGGGCCGGGTGATTGGATTGCGGGCCAATCACTTCCAAATTTCTATGCCACGCGGATATGTTCATCACTACGATATCAATATCCAGCCAGACAAGTGTCCGAGGAAAGTGAACCGTGAAATCATCGAGACTATGGTTCACGCTTACAGCAAGATATTTGGCAATCTCAAGCCTGTATTTGATGGTAGGAATAATTTATACACAAGAGACCCATTGCCCATTGGTACAGATAGAATAGAACTGGAGGTAACACTGCCTGGGGAAGGAAAAGACCGCGTCTTTCGAGTCGTGATCAAATGGGTGGCGCAGGTTTCGCTGTTCGCTTTGGAAGAGGCTCTGGAAGGTCGCACAAGACAAATCCCTTACGATGCGATTTTAGCACTGGACGTTGTAATGAGACACCTGCCGTCTATGACATACACTCCGGTGGGCCGATCATTCTTCAGCAGTCCTGATGGTTATTACCATCCATTAGGAGGAGGCAGAGAAGTTTGGTTCGGTTTCCATCAGAGTGTTAGACCATCACAATGGAAAATGATGTTGAACATTGACGGTAAGAAAGTCAAATTTATAAGAAAAACAATATTTTAACGTGTGAGATCAATTTTTCATTGTTTTTTCTTCGTTACAGTATCTGCTACTGCGTTCTACAAAGCACAACCAGTTATTGAATTTATGTGTGAAGTTTTGGATATAAGGGACATCAATGATCAACGAAAACCATTGACCGATTCGCAAAGAGTAAAATTCACCAAAGAAATCAAAGGACTAAAGATTGAAATCACTCACTGCGGTACGATGAGAAGAAAGTACCGCGTCTGCAATGTCACTCGTAAACCAGCCCAAATGCAATCGTAAGTAGACTTTTAAATTATGCAAATTGTCGTTTCTGATTAAACATTAAAAAGAAAATTTTGTCTAATGATCATTTTTGTTCTGATAGGTTTCCGTTGCAACTAGAAAATGGACAAACTGTTGAATGTACAGTTGCAAAATATTTCTTAGATAAATATAAAATGAAATTGCGTTACCCTCATTTGCCGTGCCTTCAAGTTGGACAAGAGCATAAGCACACTTATTTACCTCTTGAGGTAATGTGAAGACTGTATTTATTCATTTATTATAAATAATACGAAAGGATATATTAATAAAACAATGTTCCTATATTTTTTAGGTTTGCAACATAGTAGCTGGTCAGCGTTGCATAAAAAAATTGACGGATATGCAAACATCGACAATGATCAAAGCTACAGCGCGTTCAGCACCAGATCGCGAGCGTGAGATTAATAATCTCGTGAGGCGAGCTGATTTCAACAATGACTCTTATGTGCAAGAATTTGGTCTAACCATTTCCAACAACATGATGGAAGTGAGAGGGCGAATCTTACCTCCGCCCAAACTCCAGTATGGAGGGCGCGTAAGTTCCATCAGTGGACAGGTGAGAAACTATGGCTGAATCAGTCAGGTCTTGTTGCTTCTATTTCAAAGGCTAGATCAAGTATGATTTCTCAATGGGTGCAGCTGGAAACTGCATTTATTCCTGATGACTTAGCTCTTACATCAAAATCTTAGTCACAACAGTTCAGACTCAGTTGTAGAAAATGAGTCACTTGAAATACTCTGAAATGAAATTAAGTTGCAGTTTACTTCTAGACCTGATTGGTTTTGATATCTGGGCTGTCAATGTGACAAACCAAAATGTATTATTCTTCTTTAGTAAATCATGAATAATTTATCTTTTGTATTTTAAGTATTGTATTATTAATATAACATGCAAACGTTAACGGATTACAGATGTAACAAACATGTTACATTTGCAGCCCGATATCGATTGGATTTATATTCAGTATCATTTTTTTCTGATTGGTAGCATTCTTTAAAAAGTAATGACATCATACAAATAAAAACCATCATAGGTCTTTACATTTTCATTGTTATAAAATTTTGAATAGCAAAGACTTTTATTATTGAAGTCTTTTTTTGTTTTATTTATTTGAATAGTTTATGGCTTGAATTTAGTTTATTAGCATTAAGTATAAACAGTAGACTTGAAAAATGGTACTGAAATTGCTTCTGTTTGTAGTAGTTAGTCGCAATTAGAACTTTGATATTTCTTTTATGACTTATATATAACTATTAATTCAATGTTGCAGACAAAACAACAAGCACTGCCTAACCAAGGTGTTTGGGACATGAGAGGCAAGCAATTCTTCACAGGAGTAGAAATCCGTGTTTGGGCGATTGCTTGTTTTGCACCCCAAAGAACCGTGCGTGAAGATTCATTGCGCGCATTCACGACACATTTACAAAAAATTTCAAATGACGCTGGTATGCCAATCATCGGACAACCATGTTTTTGCAAATATGCCACAGGACCAGACCAAGTAGAACCGATGTTCCGTTATTTGAAATCAACTTTTGCAGCATTACAGCTGGTATGTGTCGTGTTACCCGGAAAAACACCAGTTTACGGTAAGCATTACCCATCAACCATTAAAAGGACAAAACTATTTAAATCAATGAAAATAGGATCAATAATTAATAAACGTTGGAACTGTTACAGCTGAGGTGAAACGAGTTGGAGATACTCTTTTAGGCATGGCCACGCAGTGTGTGCAAGCGAAAAATGTCAACAAAACATCACCACAAACATTATCAAATTTGTGTCTGAAAATCAATGTGAAACTTGGTGGAATCAACAGCATCCTTGTTCCGAATATCAGGCCGAAAGTTTTCAACGAGCCTGTTATTTTCCTCGGTGCCGACGTCACACACCCACCCGCGGGTGACAACAAAAAACCAAGCATAGCCGCCGTGGTTGGAAGCATGGATGCCCATCCGTCTCGTTACGCAGCTACCGTCAGAGTACAGCAACACAGACAAGAAATTATTCAGGAGCTCAGTTCTATGGTCCGGGAGTTGTTGATCATGTTCTACAAGAGCACAGGCGGTTACAAGCCGCACAGGATAATCTTGTACCGTGATGCTGTTTCGGAAGGCCAGTTCCTTCACGTGCTCCAACACGAGTTGACTGCCATTCGTGAAGCTTGCCTTAAACTTGAATTAGATTACAGGCCGGGTATCACTTTTATTGTTGTGCAAAAACGGCACCACACACGGTTGTTCTGTGCTGACAAAAAAGAGCAAAGTGGAAAGAGTGGAAACATTCCAGCCGGTACCACAGTCGACGTTTGCATAACACACCCCACTGAGTTCGACTTTTATTTGTGCAGTCACCAAGGCATTCAGGTGAATTTAATTCCACTGCTTTCTAAAGATAATTTTAAACAAATGTAAAACACTGTACTCAATTTGTGCTTCTTTTTTCATTCAGGGCACTTCGAGACCTTCACATTACCATGTGCTGTGGGATGACAATCACTTTGAAAGTGACGAACTGCAATGCTTGACCTATCAACTCTGCCACACATACGTCAGATGCACGAGATCAGTTAGTATACCTGCCCCGGCTTACTATGCACACTTGGTTGCATTCCGAGCTAGGTATCATTTAGTTGAAAAAGAACACGATAGGTAAGTAGTCCATATCAATCATCGAATCACAACACATGTATTTCAAGACTTTTGTGAATACAGAATTCAATTGTTTGTATTTGTTTTAGCGGGGAAGGCTCACATCAATCGGGATGCAGCGAAGATAGAACACCAGGAGCCATGGCTCGGGCAATAACTGTGCACGCAGACACTAAGCGGGTCATGTACTTCGCGTAAAGAAATTGTCGAGAATTGACAAAATTTGTACCAAAATACCGATGTAAACGATCGCAAAGCAAACCATCATATCTTGGAGTAAGATACACATTACTAAAGTAGCTTCTAATTAGCTTATTAGAATTGAAGTCAAATGTTGGGAGGAGAATGAAAAACATGAAGAAAATGATGAATTTCTTTAGTTGTGGAGCGGGACCTGAAGAATTAACTATGCCGGGGATTTCGCTACGAAACAAAATCATAGAACACAAACTTCCAATCAGGTCCTGTTCCCGAGCAATCATATATACCTAAGGCAAATTCGTGATTCGAAATACGAATCACACAAACATGGAAAGTAGAATGAACGTCTAATCAAACTCGAGTGGCCAATTGCAAAAATAAAGAAAACCAAACAACGTTCAGCCGTATCGTGTATTAACAATTCATATTCAATTGTTTATCAATGTTTTAATTAATTGAATCGGTGTACGGTTTGAACGTATTTCTTGTAGCGAAAGTCTCTTCTTTTTAAGAGAGGTACGAGGTGCTTTTAGTTAATCATGTATTAGGATAAGAAAATTGAAGTTGAAGAGAGTGTATAACTTTTTATACGACGCGTCATAAATTAATACGCTTATCACCTGTGTCCCCTCTGTCGTTACAGTATGCGTTTTATTTTTCATTATTTTTTTTATACGTTTCATCTTTCGGACAATCTCGTTGTTCACCGTTTCTTATTTTATTGTATTAAATTGTGCTTTAAACAACGAGGTTGCAAACTGCATTGTGTATTCGATTCCCATTCAACATTCGGTTGTTCTGTAAATTTATTGCGTAGCATTGCAAGGGTTGTATGTTCAGAATGATACGAATGTGATTCAGTCGTAAATATCCGTACATTGCATGTGTATGGATGCGCGCGTAAGATTGTTAAGAATTATTGGCCACATCGAGTGCGATGATGTCAGCGGAGTAATAAAAAGGCAATTGCGGTAGTAGGCTTTACTTGTGATTTTTTTTATTTATCGTGAAACATTGAAACATATGCCAAGAAAGTTTGCAAATGGCCAAAGTTAGACAGTTTATAATCAAATTTTATAAGAGAACCAGGCTAAGTATGAATTCAATAGATTCACTTTGCACAATCATGAGTTTTGTTTTCTAATCTTGATTCTCTCGAACAAAAAAGTTAGCCTTTGTTATCCTTTTTGCCTGGTTCGAATTGCAGTAAAAATACAAATTGGATATCCAAATGAACTTTAAGGATTGAAATTAAGGTTGAAGGTTATTGAGAATGAAACATTTTCATTATTTTTTCTAGAAATAAATTCGATTAATCATTTAATTGTTTTACTTTTTTTATTTAATCTTTTTCTTTTAGAGAATAGTCGACGGCATGTCATATGAGGCTCTTGCCTCGCAAGTGATGAAATGTTTTTAGAGTCCATCGATAAATAAAAGTTAAGTCCTCTAGACAAAATACCGTGGTAACTATAATTATATAGATTTTGTTCTTAGATAATACGGCACTGTGGTTTCAATTATTGCAGCATTCAATGAAAAAAAATAAAAATAAAAATAAAAAATAGGAGGACGTGCCGAATATGTAGGTTTAAGGGATGTAGATGATCTGTGCTTAAAGGAGAAATGAGTCGGACTGAAATGCATGTACTCTCTTTATCGACGTAAGTGTCGGAATAAGGTCGATTAGATTTCCTATGATTGTACTTACAATTTTTATTCTCGTCGCAAGTGCACTTGTCAAGACTATGTTTTTTCCGATATTATTGTGCGTATTTTAATGTTTGTACCTGAATAAATGAAGTTAATTAAAACATATAAAATGAAAAAAAAAAAAAATCAACGTTAATTGTTGAAAGTTTATTGCCTGCGAGTCAAAATTTCAATTCGACTGTTTTTGTGATAAAGAATCAAACTTACGTCGACGATTTGAGTATGTGAGTTTTGTTGAGGACAGAGTAAGAAAAATAGGAGACAATAAATGACTCGAACAAAGTAACCCCCCGAGAGAATGAAAATAATTAGTTATGTATAATGCATTTGTGAAAGTGTTCGAATTTAAGGGCAACAAAATTATGTGAAATTCATATTTTGTTATGCATTATTTCGATGATTAAATCAAAATTAATAATATACGATTGTGAATGATGGGAAGTCGACAGGAATACATTTTTTAAATCAATTTCGTTCACTCGGAATGTCGCAGACGAAGGCATCAGAACAAGAGATTGAAATAAGAAATCATTTCTCAGCGCTGCGGAACTCTAAACGAATGGCGGAAAAAACTCTAATAGTTGACACAAAACAAAAACGCTGCTATAAAATGTAAATGTATATAATTATACAGAATATATTGATATCTCTACAAAGAAGAGAAAAAGCGATAACAGATAAATGCAAACGAAATTTCGACATATAAAATGTGTGCATAATGGACCATTTTTGTTAACCGATTGTTTTCCGCTGGTTGTTATCGCTTCGTATATCCGACGGGAACACATCACCGAAACATTTCACGCGTTCTCGCTGTCTAATGTCATCAATCAATCATTTTTGAATGAAACATTTTGTTTTTGTTCATCTTCAAATGTCAAAAGAGAAAAATCTTTAGAGGGGCTTATCCCGGTGTTTATGTCTCTCGAATCCAAAACAATTGTAAATAAAAAAAAATACGTACATTATAAGAATCATCAGATATTTATTTACGAAAATTCCAGTGAAATGAAATGATCGTTCACTATTCCAGTAAGTTTGTGTTCCATAGAGAAAAAAAAATGAAAAGGAAATAAAATTATGAGGTCCGCGGTTTTGCAAGTTTGCGCACGCCGAGGTCCAGGCATCGACGGGCTCTCGAATTTTTGGGGTTTTGTAATTATATTTGTGCAAATGTCGTATTAGTTTAATTCAGTGTACATAATGTGGGTGTCGACGGTCGCACACAGTACCGAGTTCATTGTTACGCGAATCATAAATGCGCAGACACGGACACTGCCTATCGCTTATTTCCTGCCGAAGATATTTCGTTTCCCGCCGCTCGACTCAGCTCGGACGAGCCGTTCAAGAAAATTTCAAACCCAAGATGACAAAGTTTAATCTGTGCATCGATGATTCCCGAAAAAGTTGTTCTCAAAAAAGTTATGTAAAACAATAATGCTGTCACAATAACGATGAAGTTTGCCGAAAATTTTCTGACACAGTCGCAAATATTTATCCTCCTTATAGGTAGTAAGAATGGAATTACGGTAAAAAGGGAGTACGTGAGAGAAATAAAGAAGAACCTTTAGAAAAAAGAATAAAAATTATTCACAGATGCAATGCAATTTAAACTATAGGGCTTATATAATTAAACTGAGATACTTGTATGTGTGATGAGAACGAGAAATGATGAACCTCTCCCATTAACAATCTGTATTAGTTTTAATTCTAACAGTAAAGTTTCGATAAAGTGATGTACGTATATGTTATATGTAACTTTAAATGAACCTACCACGTGGAACACATAGATTGTAAACCTGTGAATGTGTACGGCAAAGGATCATCCCAGATAAAATAACGCATTGTCAAGAGTTGTACTAAAATTTATCAAACCAATATCTGATCACCATTGAAAATGCGAAAATTCATTGGCAAAATTTTATTACAACTTTTTTTTGTTTATAGGTGATGCGTGAATGTTTGTTATGCGTAGCTAGAAACGCGAGGGCATCGACTTAGCTGTTAAGTTTATTCTGGCTTTTCTGACCCACCAAACAATAAATAGAGCCATTTATGCAATATTCAGTGCATGTTGCAAAATGTGCGCGACAAATCATTCCGACATCATTCACGTGTATATATTCAATACGTGGGCACGAATTCTCACAACTCCAAGAGAACAAATTTGTGATTATCATAACGGACTTGCGGTCCATCGTTTTCAGGCATGACGTGTTTGAATGTAAGATACAAATGTTTTGTGAAATTCTAAATACAACCACGTGGTGTTTTGCTATGTAACACTCCTGAAATGTTTATCTAATTCTTCACAAGAGGGTTCGTATAAACATCGGCGAATTCGTTTGATGTTCATAGTATGTTGAAAAATAAGGTCTTCATATGTGTATATGTACATACACATGCAATGCGTGATATGGAAACATCCAATTTGCTTAGAATAGTGGTAACAAAGAATAAACAATGTACCTTAACTAGAATTTTCACGGTAGTCAGCATCAAAAAATCCCTGTAAAAATTTCAGTCACAAAGATCAATTTGAAAAACCTTAATCCATTTTATAAGAAGGGTAAAAGCAAGTTTGTGTCTTTAATACTCGTTGATGTTGCATAAGAAACAAAAGAAAAATAAGAAACGGGATCATTAGAATAGAAACAAAAAACAAAAAAACAGATTGTAAATCGCAGGAGGATTTTTTACAGGGATGTTACATAGTTGACAGCGTTGTCAGTTGTGAATCGAGACAAACAAGTTTTGACAATCGGTGAACGTCGCGTCGACCAAATACAATAATGAGATGGATTATTTTGTTAAAGAATTTTCGCGATTGTCAAAACTCGACGCGATACTTGAGCGACGATTACAACTATTCGCGTGTTGTTAATCGATTCTGTACAACATAGGCTTCTTTTATATATATATATATATAAAACAAACATGCACCATTATGTTACGTCGTTTCCTTTTTCAGTGATCACATCATGCAACAAATCACGTTTTTTTTAAGTTTAGCTTTCGACACGTATAAACGCTATTAAACCAGTTTCTTTGCCAACAAACCTTTTTGTAATTTCGTGTTATTAAAATCGTTCTGATTAAGATTCTTCGTTTGTTGTTTTCTGCTGATCGCAATACCCGAGTGGTCATAAGTTACGATCATAATCATAAATATACTAATGGGAAAAAAATACTGTGAACAAAAAAAAATAACGACAAGTAATTAGAAAGTAAAACATGCGTTTATGAAAGTGTGTTTCATTTAAAGAAAACTGCATCTTTATTCGAGTTTACGCTTATTTTATATTTGAACAATTGATGATCGCTATCATATGAAATCAAAATTTATAAAAAAATTAATGTTTGTTAAAAATATTTTTGTTCAAAGTTTTTACATATTACTCGTCGTTATTTCACGAATAAAGTAAGAAATCGCATAAGAAATAAATGAAAAATTCTAAATATTAATTCAGAACAAGGATCTCTAAATATATGCGACAATGTCTGTACTTCTTACATTCTGTCTTATTGATTCGATAAATGCATAAAAATGTATGAGTATTTTAAAATATTTATGATGATATAATAATAAATATTGATTTATTCATATTAAATTAATGAATCTTTACTCTCTTCAGGATTTCAAAAAAACCTATTCTCTTTGTTATTGATTCCACAAATTCATTCAAGTGTTAATTAAAATTTTATCTTTTTTGAATTAATTATTCATTACATAAATTGAAGTGAACAAAAAAACTCGACTTATTTTCTTTTAATTATTTGAATCTCTTACTAAGATCTTTAAATTACTTCGTTTAACTTCGATCTATTTTAATTGATTCGCTTAGAAAAGTTTTTCTTATCTTCCAATAATCATTGCACTAGCGCTCTAAATCTCTATAGTGACTGGTTCCAAGTAATGTTACTACCTCCGATCTGAGTGTAAACATACACGTCACTATACAAAGTCTATAAAAGTTATTTGCGAAAACATTAAATGTTTTTCCTATTCCATGTAGTCGATCAATGAATGAATGATTTTTTTCAATTTATCAATCCTTGATTTTTAAATGGCTTCTAATTTAATTAAACCATAAAATCTACGTCAGGTGTATGATGTCCGGTATATACTATTTGCACAGGTAAATATACCCTTTTAAGCTTTATAGTCTCAATAATTTCATTTAATTTATCACGATTCTCAGCTCGAATTTTTTCAAATTTTTTTTTTTCAAGCAGCTATAAAAGTTAAGATTGCAAAATGTTGATCTCAAATCACCTGTTTCATCATAGGTTAGTTTTCTCAAGCAAATTTCCCTAGACGTTAAGCGCGAACATTTAAATCTCTATATTAGTTTTTCAAAAAACAAAAAAGAAAATTAAATTATAAACTTAAATGAATTCTGAATTCATATTTTTATTAATTTCACAATTGATTGGTTTTTTTATTTACTTCAATTATTGCATATTTGATTGATTATAAAATTTTGAATTAAGGAGCTTATTAATGTTATATTTAATTTTTTTTATTGTACAAAGATATGGAAAAATATATGGAAAATTACTTTTACAGATAAAGAAAAATTCCTAGGCAACAGTAGGCCATCAGCCAGTCGAGAAGATATCATCAGAGATAACATGTAGAGTCATCCCATCGCCGCAAAGCAAAGCCGGAAACCTATTGTGCAAGTGCACTATTTAATGGAAGTAGGGCATTCGGTCCATGGTCAGTGTTAATCTGTAACTATGGAAGAAAGGAGTAGAACCGTGGAGCCCTTCAAGACGCTCGAGGAGCTTTACTTTAATGTGAATAATTTGGTACCATGGCCTCAGACAGAACCCCTCAGGGCCTGTGCGGACTATGTGTTTCGCGGGAACCAGATTGATGATGATAATCAACAGCTGCAGAAACTCAGGAGAGATAATCAGCCTAAGACTATAGTCTGTCACGATATGATGGGAGGATACTTGGAAGATAGGTAAGAAAACATTTCCAATGTTTACAAATCGATCAGAAAGAAAAGAAGCAGAATGAGGATAGTTGTAGTTAAATTATCTATTACATTGGATTTTGCAATGTACAATGATCGGGGTTTTACTTTTTGCAGATTTATTGAAGGAACAGACAGCAGTGACGCGTATTTGTTTTACCATTGGAACCACATAGACACGTTCATATATTTCAGTCACCATCTGATAACGATACCTCCGTACGGTTGGGTACAAGCAGCTCACAGGCACGGCGTGAAAATCCTAGGCACGATAATCACCGAGCATAAACAAGGCGAAGGTGTCTGGATGGAAGTTTTGAGGTCGCGAGAGACTGCGCACAGATTCGCCGATGCCCTCGTCAGGGTAACCAAATTCTACAACTTTGACGGCTGGTTGCTCAACGTTGAAAACCCAATTGATAACGTTTCCATGCTCAAATATTTTGTCAAACATTTCACTGACAAAATGCACCAGGAAATCGCACACTCTGAGATCATTTGGTACGACAGTGTGACCACTACCGGCTCGCTGGCCTGGCAGAACAAATTGACCGATGCAAACGAGTGAGATTGAATTTTCGTCTGTTACGTGTGAAAGTGATTTAGCACGATTTGCTAAACTGATTGTGCAACTGCGATTTCAGAACTTTTTTCAACGCCTGCGATGGCATATTCCTAAACTATAATTGGACCGAAGAGGGCCTGATAGAATCGTGTGAGAGAGCCAAACGAGGAAACAGGATAACTGATGTTTACGTAGGAATTGATGTCTGGGGTAGAAAGTGTCCTGGTGGAGGAGGTTTCAATTCCGCTTATGTAAGAACTTCTCCGACTCTGAATAGATTCGTTTGTTTAGACAATACAATTTAATTATATATAATAGATTGATAAGTGTCTAATCAGATGATATTGAATAATATATAATGAGTCACTGTCATATTACATACAAATCATTGAAAACCAATTCAGGATTCATCACTTATAATTAAGGTGACAAGGTAATTTTTTAGGCACTCCAGATGATTCGCCGAATGGGGCTGTCAGCAGCGATATTTGCTCAAGGTTGGACTCATGAATTTTTTGACAGCGGAACGTTTCACGAAGTTGAAAGAATTTTTTGGGCCCAGTTGATTCCGATGATGTATATTCACATTCCATTATATTCAAATGAGATGTTCGTGTCATCGTTCGGTCGTGGTATTGGTCTTGGAGAATACCGCTGTGGGGAGGTAATGATAAAAAAATTAACAAAAATCGAGACGAAAAAAGATCACACTTCATTATCGTTATTGTAAGCACATCAATCATGAACCACAATTGTTATTTTGACAGTTGATGAAGGAAAGTCCGTTTTTCAACTTGGCCAAGCAGCACGTGCAGCCGTTTTTGCCGCACGTAAATTCCAAATTCGAGAGAGGATTCACAGTGCACAAAAATACAGAAGAAACGAAGACAACGATACATGAGCACGTTTATGAGACCGCCAAAGAAATGATGAAAGTTATCGGAAAAACGATCAGCTTCGAGCCAAAAGTCACTTTTTTGAGGTCGAAGAATCACGTTTACCATTCGCAAGAGTTCGCGTACAATGGTGGTGAAAGCCTCAAGTTTATTATCAATGATAAAAGCGTTTATCATAGGTAAGTTTGTGGAATTTCGTTTTTTTTGCATCAATTATTGGCAATTAAATTTTGTTTCCACCTGGTAATCAGAAAGCAAATTCATCGCTTCAATTAAAGCAGTTCGTAGCGCCGGACAAGTTTTTAATTGACATCTTAACGCTTTTGATTCGCTCGACTTTTTACCATTCAAGGTTCGCTGGAAATTTTATTTCATAAATCGTCGGCTAAATGAATGTTGAAACGCCAGTCTGACACTTCTGAAATAATCTGAAATTCATGGTTCACAAAAAAATAATGTTGAAAGTTGATAATTTTATCTTTATTTTTATGCATATTTTCTGTTTTCAGATTATTTTTAGTACAAATTGATTCTTATACCGACATTCAAGGAACTATTATTTATCGACATGACCCGAGGGACGAGAGGGTTTCCACTTTGCAGCCAGTTTTAGTTTTAGGAAACGACGCTGGAAACAGGATAATTACACCAAGAAGAACAACCGATCTGCCGTCCGGATGGAAGAAAAGGTTCAATACTTATTCAAATGATTGTTCATCCTATTTCATTGACATGTTTGATTATCAAATTATAAACATTAGCTTGCAATTTTATTGTTTAGTGCAAGATTGCACAAACGACTTTTATAATTTTGATTGTACAGAAAATTTCGTAATGGCTGGAATGTGACCAACGTTATTTTCTAATCACAACCATTCATAATAATATGACGTTACAACATTGAGAGCTTCAATGACTTTCTCATTAACTGCGCTAAATTCTATGGTTACAATGAAAAGCCTATTTGAAATTTGAGTTTAATTAGACACCAAATGTCTCACGAAATGATGTATAGCTGGTTTATATAAATCGGACACGTTTAAAATATTCTATTTTCCAGCCTCAAGTGCTATTATGTGTAAATTGATCAGTATCATTATATTAAGTTTTGATAAAAGCGCAAATTATATAAATTTGAATGATCAATTGTGATTCTTTTTTTTTTCAGTATTTTCTATACCGATCTAAAGACTTTCTACGAGATTGGCGTCGCCTTTTCTGCCCTGGGAAGCTGTTATTTGGGCGAAATCATCATCGAGAAACGGAGGTTCCTTTCCGAGGGCACTTCGACTTGCCCGAGCGAAACTTCAACTTTTGACAAATAAGACAAAGCCTGGTTTGCGTCACACGTAAACATAAGAGTGCCGATACATGTCAAATTACCGTGCGTTGCACCGAACCGCACATTGCTCCGGTGAAAGGAAGGCTCCTATCGAGTTGGCAAATCGGTTTTAACCCTCTCATTCATCGTGCTCATTATTTTATACATGCTTCCAGAATGTTATAATTTTAAGCTTTGTTTATTATTCATACAAATATTTAGCAACTTTTTTTATTCAAACAGATCTAAATGATACATAAATGCGTGGATATGTAATTAGTAATTTCAGTTTTTGAATTTAAAAAGTAGGAAAAAATATAGAATATATATTTGGTGTGAGAAATTTTAAGTCTAATAGACTTCATATTATTTACTAAACAAGTAAATAATAGAGGATCGATGTTGATATTTAAAATACTATTTTTCTACCTGCCCATGTTAATCTTTGAGAAATACAAAAAAAAAAAAAAAAAGATAAATAAAATCCAACGAACACGATCGTTTCGAGTTTGATAATTTATTTAACACGTATTTGCGCCCGCATCATTCCATGTTTGCACGCAATTAAATCTTCGAGCACAAATATCAAGAGCAAAAGTTTTTTGTACAAAAGAGCGATCAAGGTTGTTCCTTTTTTTCGCCGAGCCCCAATCGTCGTCTAAATAATTGAAGTTCAAGATCCGCCAAGCTGATTGCAGATAAATGCAGCGCAGTGCAAGACGCTGGAACAGAAATTTCCGCGTCAGTGGTAGAGCGTCAAGGGTAGCCACATTCCAGACGCATAATTTGCCCAGCTCTACGCCGTTTCAGTTCCTCGTTTGCGGGAGCTGGGTCGCGCCACCTCCGAACTTTTTGTCTGCGCCGAGCATAAATAATTGCGCCGACGTCAAGCCGCCGCGCACACAATAAATAAACCGAACGTATTTGGTCGGTTATTTTTACAAAGCCGCAGAAGATTACCCCAATGAAATTCGAGGGACTTTCGCGCGAGGCAATTTATCTGTCTGATCGAGCGCGAGTCGATGTTTCTTTTTCAATTGTGCAAGCTCAACATTTCTCGAAGTTGTCATGTTACATCATTTTTCTAACAAATAAGAGGCGCATACAATTATGACTAATTTCGACGTTGACAAAAAATGTAAAAATTTTGCAACCATAAAACAAGCGTCAATTACTCTTAAGTTGTTTCATTGAAAATTGTTATATTTTAGTTTAACAATGAAGAAATGAGCGAATGATTAACTTTTAGTTGTATTTTTTTCCAAGTTTTAATAATTTTTTACATCGCGAGTACGAAGCTTCTATTGAATTTCGCTACGACTGTCCCACGAGTTGCACACAATTCCCACGTGAGGTTCCGCCGCCACACGCGACAAAGCATTGACGCTTTTCCCGTAGGCCGTCATGCACAATCGAACCCACACGCGATTACGCGATGCAGGCTTCGCCGATAGCCCATCCCGATTGTATGGTTGCGGTCTTAACTTGGCGATCGTAGAACAACCCGTGCTCAATTACGCAGTTCTTAGTATATACTAATTAGACAATAAAGGTCGAAAGAGGATTGACTGCACGTTTAAAAAAAACCAACAAACAAAAAGTATTGTTCTCCGATAGACATCCTCGTAAAATTGTATAAAACACGTAGCCTCAGTAATATTTCCTGTCTAATTTTTTATATCGAACGTTATGACTATTGTAAAAGTTTTCTTACAAAATATACATTTTACAAGGAAAACAATTTTGTAACGAACTTTCCTCTGTACTTCCGAATCTTGTTCGCAATTTTCTTGAAACCTGCGATTTTATTTGTACGACCTAGATCACGAACCTCTGCAACGTAACGCGAAAGTACACCAGTTCATTGATATTCTCGTGATTGCCAGCTTGGGTGCGAAGTTCTTATTTGAACTGTCACGCCTTGCCCAAGAAGCCACCGAGTTTTGCCTTAACAAACGCCTAGTGCTAATCAGTCGATTACAACAGCGCCTTTTCACTTCAACTTTTACATCACCCCGGCCATCTGCACGCCGCATTCTTAAACAAATAATAATTCAATTCTTTTCACCAATTCTGATTTTTTTTACGCCAACCCAGATTATATGGGAACAAATTTATGTAATCCATCAGAAAATTGGTCGAAAAGTAGGATAGTAGCAATCACGATCAAGGAAATGCTTTGATTTGTAGGTGCGATTAGAGTTACTCTGAATGTCATTGTGACCTGGAAAATGAACGGTTTTGGGAAAAGTTGTTACGATTGTCAGGTCGGAAGTCGTGGGTACGAGCAATTTTTGTTTTGCATTTAATATTTGCAATCGGTCGAGGTACCATTATTCCGATTATTTTTTATGATGCATCGAGTTGATGTCGACAGATATATTCAAGTTTCATAAACCGAGTTGTTTGTCTGCTATTTTGCAGCTTCAGTTTACGCTTAAGAGGCAAACGTGGGAAAAAAGATCCAAGCGGTTGGGAATATGAGTAAAAGTGAAAATGTTGCGATGAAAAGGGGAGAGGGACGTAAATCAGAGGATGATTCGCATCGGAGGCTCATTAAAAACCGATAATGAAAAGGCTGGGGACCGAATGGTCAACGCACTTTCAGCGGATGATGATTGACTTTCTTGCGTGCGCGAGAGCAAGAGTAATTGCGCGGAGACAACGTCGTATAATTTTGAGTAATGAGAGGGGTGATTGCCGGACATCGGAAGCTATGCAAACAGTCGTGTATGAAAAACGATTAATGCGCATAATTTGCAGCGACACGGAACTTTCGTTGGGTTTCGCTTTTTCAGCGTGAATTAAACTATCGCGCGGGAAAGTATATACGAAATGCACCGTAGGGACGCTCATTAAATGCATATTTCTGTTATCGATGCAACTTCTGTCTCTGCGCGGTTTTGTCATCCGACCGCCGGCGTTCCACGGAGAAATCAAAAGTCGGCGTTCATTTGCAAACGAACAAATTGTCCGTGAGCGCTCGGCGCACTTTCGCCGAGGGATCATTTCGTTGTTGATTATCGCTCGGCTATTAATTTAGCGCGTTCACATTGTGCGATGTGCAGCGGTATAGAAATCGCGCGCCCGCACGAAAGCAAAACTATCGCTCTCGATGAAAAGAAATGGCTGCACCAACCCGCGACCGTCGAATGCCAGTACGAAAGAGCATTGTGTGCTAAGTCTGTTAATCGCATAATCACGCGCTTTGCATACGCGTCGTGACGCCACGCAAACTTTTCTTCTTCTCTTTATTCTGCTTGTTTTTTAAATTTTTCATCAGGTATTATTTATTGCGCCTGAACGACAATAGAATTGCAATCAAGTGTGACGGGTAAATCAATATGGGTTTGTTCATCCGTCGTGGAATTTATTATGGACGGATGATTAATTAAAATATAAAAGTAACAAAACATTGAATAAAACAAAATTTTTATTGAACCTTATAATTTAATTTAGAATCAGTGGACTGTAAAATCTTTCAGTTTCTAATTTTGTTTTAATTTAGTTGGTTATTATGAAATGTTTATGTTTGTGCATGCTGGATTAATAATACCTGATGGTTGTATTTAAAATATCAAAATTTTTAAAAATGTAGCATTGGATGCTTGTTTTTCTCGCAACGCTGATCTTGACGTGTTACGGTGTTAAGATTTTACATTACCAGATCTGACAAGATTATCAGAATATGAAATTGCCGAGAAACTAAGATGTGTTTTAAATGAAGATATGTGATGAGCTTGGACTTAAACTTCATACTGACTGGTTGTACTAATTAATATATTAGGACATTATACACACCGTCATTACTTTTAATTATATCCAACCTCCGTCGATTTTCTAAAATGTTTTTCAACTTGTAGAAATTCTGCGACTTCTGCAATTGCTCCGACAGATGAAAAGAAAAGGAAAATCCAGTAGGCGCAGAGTTAAACAAATTGTGCCGAATTAACATTAAATAAAATGTTAACGATAAGGGTGTTTGACATATTCAAAATATCATTTTTTACATCGGTGACAATTTTGATTTCGCTGAAATTTTCCCTTTGAAATTTTATAATTAAGGAAAACGTACCTAATACGGTTACAGTGTACCTATTCGTGTTATATATTTTGAATTTATTTTGGAATCGGAGACTGTGCAAAATATTTTATTTAAATTAATGGAAAAATAACACCTAATCTTCGCGCATTTCAAACAATTTAATAATTACTAGTTGATTAACGCGCTACGCGCGTCTGTTGGATTTTAAATTTTGAATATCTCAATTATTATGATTTGAAAATTGGTAAAATACAATACAATTTTTATTACAGAAAAATAAATATTTGTTTTTCTCAAAAAATAGAATTAATAATTATTAGGAAATACTCGCAT
>JAAMPD010001940.1:0-18696 GCA_025266255.1 Trissolcus basalis | reverse complement strand
AGGTGTACAATTGCGATTCAATGACTTTTTTAATAGTTTTCACTTCACTACTATGACAGCTGCCGATTATATTCATTATACAATTCATTTGACTTATTCATATTGCAATGTGATACGATATTGGTTGACGTGTTATTATTTTAAGTTGACATTGTTGATTTAACTATTCATCATAATTGACATATTTCTTATTACACATTAACCAATATTTATTTACTTTCTACTATAAATAACACAAAATTTATGTACATTGGATATATATATCTGTATTCATATACATATATCAATTCTGTATATTAGCGATCGCAAATTTTCAATTGATCTTATACATTTATCTTAAAAACAAAATATATTGTAGATTGATTATACATATTGTTCTATTGGGGATGTTTAGATGAAGTTTGCATTTGACTATTTTTAATTCGCGTTACTTCAACTATCTGTTACGACGTTCCCACTTATCCATGTTACCCCCTAATTCTGCTTTGTACTTTTCTTCTCACCCTTGTTAGCAATACTTACCATACACCGTGGAGAATCGCGCGCATGCTTGTTCTGTCAGTGAAATAATGACAATGTCATAGCTCCAGGTCAATTCGCTACGGCGCCTTGCCACGTGGGCGACGATTGGACGCGGATATGCTAATATGGCGTCCGTTCCAAGACATTAAGTTTCGACGAGCTTTACAGTCGATGGATGCTTCTTGTCTTCGGAGTTGAATTTCGATCTGTTACCAATTCAAAATGCACACCATTATCTGATATAATAAACCGGACAATCTTTCTCTGAAACAAACAATTCATCCATTCTCATTTTTTATTCAGACGGTGCTCGCTGCATAATAAATGTGACTTCTGAAAAGATAAAAAAATTATTGAATGAAATATTGGCACGGGTGAAAGTATAAATGCGCGCATTGTGCTATTGACTTGTCAAGTCAAACATTTCGCGCAGGATACAAGCGGATGCGGCGTCCATGGAAAACGGCATGGACTGGCGCGTGCAACAAAGGCTCTATGTAAAAGAGCGAATGGAAAAAAGGCTGCTAATAAAGTCGAAAAAAGTAAAAGAGAGGCCAAAATAGGAAGGCGCGTCCACGCCGTGCAATAATTCGAAACAAAGTGTCAAGCGCTCGCCATTGTCGCGCTTGGTTGCTGGTGGTAGGCGCCAACCAACAGCGACGAAATATCGCCCAGTAAATCAGACTGCTTGCAGAAGAGTGTCCTTCCGCGTTTGTCGTTGAATCGCTAGCCGTGCTTCCGTTTTTAATCACCGAATGTCATAAATAGTTGCAGTTACCCGCGCGCTGAAATACGTCTCTTCCCGACAATACTTGAGAACCAAATTTGAGCTTTATTCAACCTTTTTGAAATCAGTGATGTATTCATTCAGTCACTCTAAGGCATCAAAAACGTAGAACTACATTTTTGAAAATTAAAAAAAAAATTTCTAGATATCAATTTGGTATTCTAAAATTTTGTTCGTAATAAATACAAGAACCTACTGATTTGTAACATCACTGCTTATCATAGAAAAATCTAATTTATTCAAATGATTTTTTTAAAATACTCCAAGATTCGTATAGTTTGACATTGAAGAAATTTTTTTTTTTGTTAATTATCTGCAAACCATTTTATAAAAGACCATATGTTTCACAAAGTAATCGCTCAAAATTTGAAACATCCTAATCGCTTAGTTATGCTTTTTTCCAAATAGAATCTAGGTGATTATCGTGAGAGCAGGATTAGTGGCCTGTTCGCAGTCAAGTTGTGTGATCGCTTTGAAAGACCGTGGTGAATCCATTTTTGGAGCCAGTGAAGGGTCGCGTGTCCAGATTTTACGTATTGTTCAAACAGATTTTTGTGATCAATTTCAAAATTTGTTTCTGCTCTTGAACGAAACTTTATCAACAATTGTCACAATTTCTTTTCAACAAATTAAAAAAAAATCGATTGCAAAAGGTTTTGATTAGGTTTTAGAATATGTTCAACCACAATGCAATAAAATAACTTTATCTTGCCCGTGCCATTACCCCCTTGAATCAGTGGGTAACCAATTTACATTTCTATCGGAGGTTTCGAAAGATAAGTCCATTTAAATAAATTAGTAATACTATCTTTTTGAGTAGGGAAAGGAGGGATTAAATAATATTTTATCAATTTTCACTGCGATTCGTTATGCGCGGATGGCACTTTGTATTCTTCTTGAACACAGTTGCCGGAGATTAATTGCGTTTGACCTGCGAATCACGATAACCCAACGGAGAAAGCACCCAAGTAGGGAACAGAAGAAAGAACTTCGTTTCATTGTTTTTATAATGTAACGGAGACGGTATTCTTTGTTTCTAGATTGAACTTGCGAATTCTTCACCATTTCGTTTTGTCAAAAGAACAACAGGATTTCATTTTGTTTAAGGAAACAATTTTAGTTTATGGATAAAATTGTTTTTAAAGATATATAATTACAATAATTACAAACATATTATTCAGATGACAGGAATGTTCAGTTTAATTAATTAATTCATTACTGGGTCATGTTTTATTTTCTGACACTTCTGGCTAGGGTAAAACATTTAAACATGATATAACAACCATGTTAACGCGTAAAGACCAACCCTGGTCGCGACCCAGGACCCTCGCTAGATGAATAACGATTCAGATAATTACTAGAAATTAATGCTTCAGCCTTACGCCGTTTCATTGTACGCAATGCAAGCAGTGAATTTTCTCGTCCGCGTAACTACTGTATGGATATGCTTATGTGAAACTAGTTATCGTCCCTAGTAATCCGGATTAGCCTGCGTTTCTCTAAAGCGTCATATCCTCGTTTTGCAAGCATATAATTTTCCCACCCAATTCGTTTACATTGGCTATTCTCCTGTTTTGTGTTAATAACTAATTGAATGCCGTAAATTAATAGATAAATAATAAGAAAATATTAAATTTTGTTGATTCTATAAAATAAAAAAATATGTAGTTATTTTAGTCATGATCATCATGATGTAAAAAATCCAAAATACATAACATAACCTTATTTAAAATAAGTTAGGAAACATGATAGATTTTGTTAAAACCTTCACAAATAATAAGTGAGTGGAAAAAATTGATTGACAAAATTGATTGACTAATTTTTTTTTTTTTTGTAAGTTTAAATCTCTCTATTACCAAGCAATTTTTGCTTATCTTTTCAATTGTTTTTTTTTAAGTTGAATTTTCGTTTGACAGTTGAAATTTCTTTTATTTTCAAGCAAAATCTGCTTCTTATAATCTAGATGTTTTTGCCTAATGTTTACTTTTTTCATTTTGATAAAGATTGCTTGAGAATTAGTCAAAAATTGAAATATTTTTTTCTCAGTGTAGCATGATTATTCAATTCAAATTATGATTTAACAGAAAAATCATGTGGAAGAAAACATTATATTTTGTTGACTTTTAAAAAATCTAGACATAAAAAATGTAACCTCAATAGTTTATTTCTTCTTACCCTAGCATAATTATTTCAATCCCAATCATGATTTCGAAGGAAAATTAAAATGACAACACAAGCGCGTGACTTAAAGTCTCGGTAACGCTTTGAGCAGATAGTTTAATGTGAATTTATTGCAGTTGCGATTGCTCGATTAGAAAGCACAGACGCGTGCTGTGCAGCATCAAACCGATATGCTGAGCGCTTGGTATCGCGCTCCGACAATACCTAAGGGAGAGCAACATTTTAAAGCGTGTTCAAGATCAGGGGTTAGCTCATCTCAATTCATTTGGATCAAGATATCGAAACAAATTTGCCCAATGAAAAAATTTTGCGTTGCCGTGTGCGTGATCTGTTTCTACGATTCCTTGAGTCAGGACTGTTCATTTTTGTCACCTCATATTTCACGTCGTTGTAATTCATATGGTAATCTGTGCGAAAACTTTTGGCACAATGCACGGGACAATGCACAAAATGTGGGAGGTCAAATGCGATATTGAATTCACCCGCAGCGAATCGTTATCAACAATGTTCGACCACTAGACCAGAAACCATTCGGTGCACGTATGCAAAATTTATGCAGTTTTCAAAGGAGTTTAATTGCGCATCGCTATGACGCCGCCACCAAAATTTTCTTTCATTAGCCAAAAACGAATTTGCAAACGAATGTGTTGTAAACTTTCGCGAGTACTTTCACGTTCGGACGCAAACTATGAAATACTCATCCCAGAATTGAGCGCACTGACAATCCCATATGCCAAAGTGTCACCGAGCCATCCAATCCGAGAATGAGCAAAAATGTATGCCATACGTTACACATTTTAGAGTAGTCAACGTGCAGCGTATGCATCTACGACGGATGCATCGTTTGTTATTTTCTAGGGTACAAAAAAAGCTGCATCTCCCTGGCTGGACGAGGTACCGCTAGTTTGATAGATGCACTTTCATCCAGACATCAAGGGCTGTTGGTACTGCAACAATTTTCAACTCAAAACTGGTTTGGAATTGTAAGCTTTTTTTAATGAAAACATTTCGAAATGCGATTTAACGATATCGTAACGATATCGTGCGAGATATTGAGGTAATTCTACAAACGAACGTGGTAAATACGATTTGCGACAGTTTTGACGAAAAATGTCGCGAAATTGGCCAACGATATTCAGTTCGCGAGGAAATTGGCCGTTCGGCCATATGCGTTGACTCTTCTGCGCGCGGCGAACGAGACAGGGGGAGGACGGGTCGCATTACAAATTTAATCTTACAAATGGATTCGAAAACTTGGAAACAATGGAATATATGAAATGTGGCCGCGTATATCATGATACTAGACGTGGGGTGAGTTCAACGGCAATATTGTCACGGCCGATCCATATTCTGCCAAAGCGAGAAGCAAAATATCCCGCCGCGTTGCCAGTGCCCTGAATGAAGAAAGAGGAGACGAATCTTTTTTTCCAAATTTGAGTACACAAAATATTTCTCAAAGCCCCAATCTACGGCAGATGCCTGAGCGTTCGCGCAAAATGCCAAAACATACTTTGTATATACGCTTAGACAGATTTACGAGTCTCCGCTTCAACATTTCGAGTTGGCTATTTATAAACTTTTTTTTTCATCCCGAGCCCTTGCAAAAGTTTCATTTGCACAAATTATAATTACAGATTTTTGTCAAGTTAGAGGAATAAGTTCAAGTTGGTGCTTCCCATCGTTTTTGAGTGGGCGAGTTTTTTTTAAATGCCATGCAAATTAGAACGGTAGAAAAAATTGAAACGGCCGCGAGAACGTAACGTATTCGCAGGAGAAGAAGAAAGAACCGCTGAAACTGACATCCTGCCTTTGGCGAGCCATGAGGTTTCGGGGTATTGTAGAGGTATACTGGGGAAAGGAAGTCTCCGGTAGTTAGAGAAACGAGAGAAAGGTAAGGGCGGCGGTGTGCGGGAAAAGCGGAAGTCATCCAATCGCGAATTCGGCGAATCCTCTGTCGCAGGAGGATGCAGAGCTCGTGCACGTTCCGCGTATTCGCGCACTGTCTCTTGAGCGAGGGAAACTAGTATACCCGGCTAGATTAGCATAAATATGGCGTCTTAGAGCGGGCCGTTTGTCATCGTTAGCAAAGTACACGCTTCCTGGGTCTCTCGTGTAGTCACACTCCTCTGAATCGTTGAGCTGTTCTTTACCCTCGGGGCCTGGCTAGTCCCTCAGGAAGGAAGTACCGATGTCGTAGTAGATGCTCGAGCCACAAACTATTCTGCTCGCGTGTTCTCCACAATACTTGCAACCCCAACCCTTCAAACTTATAAAGACACATACGTAAATGCTGTTATGCAGCGCCAGAACTGTACCAATTTGTCGGCACTTCTGTTCCGTTAATACTTTGTTTCTAATGTTGTATTCTAGTTCTAATTTCAGAATTTTATTCAAAACAAAACCTTTGAATTATTTATGTTTTTGTTTATTCATCTCGAAAGTTGCAAAATGTTCAACATAATTAATTTATAAACAGTATATGATTTCGTAACCTTTATTTAGTATTTTAAATGTTTTTGCAAAAATTACTACGTATTCGAAAGTGGGGCAAAAACAATCGTTTCAGATTTTTAATCACAAGCATTAAGAAATTTTGTTAATAATTATTGTGAGAGAAAATGTTGTGGACTTTTTGTTCCGAATCTACAATATTATTAACTGTACGAATGGTATTCCACACGCGAAAGTGAAATTATCACGAAATGTTGAATGCACCGATTGTGTTCTGTTTCGACTACTCGGAATTCGAGTTATCACGGCCCCTCATCGTTATCAATACCAATCTGCTGAAATGCAACGCAATTTTTCATAAGCACCCTTCGCAGTCATCGAATAATACGCAATAGTTTACGCACGCGGACCTTTCAGAGAAAACGACATTACTTTTCTATTAGCGAGATTAAATGACACTTCTTAAGAATTTGCTCGTTGGTATAGATTTTATTATCGCATTTCTATTATTCTTTTTATTGCTCCTCAGCTTGAATACCGCCATAAATTTTTTTTCGTCAATTCGATCGTATTGTACAGCAATAACCGAATATCGTAAATCCAATAATTAGCCGTCAAATGGTGATTATAATTTTTCATCAGAACGGAAAATATGCTGGCGTATTTTTGTCGAAAATGTTCATTTTTTTCGGAAAATCTCGCGTGATTGAAGTCGTGCACTTTTGGCGCCATGCGTAAGCGAAAGATTTGAGCGCGCTTTTTCTCGAGGGAACGTTTACCGCGGATAATTCATATTTATGACTGAACGCTCTCTATCGACCCCACTTGGCTCGTATACATTTAATTGAGACGTCCGTGTCGGAGGCAATGGGGTGCGAACACCGTTGTTTCGAGAAGGGTAATACAATGCGTCCGTGGTTGACGGACTTGAGAAGCTATCCGGCGTATGTGCGAAGCATCCGTTCCGGACACCGTAATTCTAATTCCCTCATTAGTATATATACAACCGCAACGATTTGATGATTCAAGTGAAAATGAATGAATTGATTTCAGTCGAAGATTTTTGATTAATGGCCACTCATTATACGTTGTGCGTATGATAATAAAATTATTATTATTATTTTTATCTCGAAAGACAAAATTTAATTAAAACACACACGATTGGTTGCAGGCACTTTGTCGCAGACTCAAATTACATCTGTGCGGGAAACATTGAATGAACGGCTTATCCTTTTAATTTTTACGACACTTTTTGTTACTTTGCCCTACACGGCTATCAAATACTAATTCCATTAAAACGAAGAAGGGTTGTACCTCACATCTCTGACCCATATCTCATAAGCGGGAGCTTCTCAATCCCAGAAAATGTTCTCCAAATGCCCCTGTAATAATTTTTGCAATAGTTAGGGATTATAAAATTAGGATAATAAAGTGTTACAATAGTTAAAATTAATCATGGTTTGACAGGTACAAACTTTGGATAAGTATAGTTTTGGCCAATTTCAGTTTGGGATAGTAAATTGAAAGTTGTCCGAAGACTTCTTGCGTTGATGTGTCCGTTGATGAACGTTCGCATAAAATTACATAGAAGTTTGCGATAATGGAAATTCAATTACAAGAAAGCGTTCAATCTATTAAATTGTTCGGTCGAATCGTCGATCAGAGATTAAAACTTGATCGCGAGTTGCAGTGCCTGGCAAAGCTACGGCAAATAAAGTTGTTCTTTCAACGCGAGCGCTTCGGTTAGAACAAACAAAGTTTTTCTGCCATTTCAAATGAAGAACCAGTGTTATATCTATGTGCGAAACTTTTACTTCGATTACAGATATGAAAACCATTAAACTACTCAAAGATGATTCAACTGCCATTCGGAACTTGGAGGCCCATTTGCTGATAGGTCTAAGTTTTTTCGATGCCATCTTTATAAGGTAACGTATAAATTTTNTAAAAGTTTGTTTAGTTTAAAAAAATGTTTGAACAATTTTTTTATATTTTTTTGTCAAAATTCCGTTCCAGATTATGCAAATCGATATGACAAAAAGAATAAACTTAATGGGATATCGCAAGCAACTGTAGTCTAAACTGCAATTCCATATTGACGTCAATTTCAGAACAAGCAACGACCACAAACGACATCGCGATGCTTTACGCTCGTACTTCTGGTCTCCTCCAGCCAATAAGCGCAATAAACTCATCCAACGGTTTATTGTGAATCGCTTTACAACGAGCGATTATAACGCCCCCTTGTTTGTTACTCAAAACTAGTTACGGAAACAACGCTAGTTTAAATTATTACTTATGACACAACGTTATCGTATATTTTTAAAGATTCACAATTCACTTTATGTTTGCACGACCTTACCCGTCACGAGGATACTTTTTTGCACTTTATTTATCATGAACATTCGACACTTTTCGTCGGAAATCAAGAAATAAATGGTCCTTGCGAAAGAGTTTCTTATTTCAGTCTCAAATATGAGAAAAGAGTTAAGACTCTCAATCCTCTCTTTATACTTTCGCCAAAAGAAAAATTGCCCTTTATACGGATGTACTTTCCACGATGGATTCAATTCACCAAAATTATTGTTTTGACACTAAGAATGCTTTTTTTCTAATTTCGTCTATATTCGCGCTCATCAAAAATTTCAACGATAATCTAAAACTATCTTTCAAAAATAATTATAGTAAATTGTTTAAAGATTCATTTTCAAATTCTAAATTTATTTATTTAAATGATTTCTAATATTTGTAAATAGAAATGTTTAAGCACGATTTTTAAATATTTAAATTGTTGATTATTCCAAACAACTGTTAACGTTTATTTGTTCTTGTTAATTGCAAGGGAAATTAATTCTTCAATTCATTCAACTTTCCAATCAAAAATTTCCCAGCTGCGTGTTAGTTTACGTATTTTCGTTTTTTTGCAGCAACCTTGGTTGCGCGTGAAACTGTGGCCCGAGGCAGCAGTAAAGTTTCTGGTATGGGTATTGTATAAAACCACTCGCGACATTACCTCCAATATTCGCAAAACGGATTCTCCAACGGCAGCCGCCCTTCGTGGTAATGAGGTGGTTTCAATTCTGGCCTCGGGGTACTCCAACTGCGCCGTGCGGCGCTATACCAGCTATTGCCATGTAAATGTCCGAGCGAGAGGAAGCGTGCTCGAGATTGATAGAACCTGAGGAATACCAGAGCAAGAGAGAGCAAGTAGCAGACAACTTCGAAAGAGAACCAAGATCATTTAGAAATTTATACTTTGTACGGATTTGGAAATTAAATTTTAATCTGGAATCTTGTACATTTCAAGCGTTCAAATTACAAAGATACGGTAATTCGTGATAAAATTGCCATGCCCAAATGACGATATGATAGTTGGGTACAATGAAAAATTAGAAGGTCAAAAATCTTGAAGGATAAAACTGCAGGATGAGCTTGAGGACTTTAAGAGCAGATGACACGTTTTGGTGTGATAAGAAAATGAGTCTCGTATTACGCCTCACAAAGATGCTCACATTACGAAACACCAGGCAACCAACGACAGTTTCGTTTACGGGTGTCTCGGCGACAACGTACTTGGAATAACAAGAGAGCAACCCTTTAAACCACCTCGCATTATTTTAATTAAATGTTTGTCGTTACCTATCTATATTTGCGGTGACGTCTTTCAGCCTTCGCAGTATTCATTTAGATAAAGTATAATATTTTAGCTCAAACTTTTTTTTTAATATATAATGATTTATATGAATCGAAAAAAGGCAAGAAGGAAGTATAAAAGGACGAATAAAATTTGCATTAATGGCAATATGTGAATGTGATTGCAATTCTCTGACTCTGCGCGAACTTTTCGAATACTAACGAAACATTTGAACGACGTCCAAAAGACTGTCATTATGAGTTCTGAATCTGTTTGGTTATGTATTTAAAAGTGCTTTGAATTATTGCTTGGCAACATGATTTTCGAAAAAAAAAGAAATAAAAATATTGTAAAATAGTTTTTCATTGACTTACTTGTATCTTGATATTTTAATTTAGGAAAAACTGGTTTTGGGATATTAAAATCAGGAAATATTTCTGGAAAATCTGGAAAGCGAGCAGATCGAGATAAAGATGCTATCATGTTTTGGTCAAGATGGCGGTACGCACACAGTGTGTTGTGCCTTCTATTAGCATATAAACTTCTGGCTCCCGGCGAGGTCCTCCTACATTTTGATTTATGTACTAAATATGCCTCCTCACCAGCCTTGTTTCTCGAAGGAAACTTCCGTTTTGCGAGGTAAGCAACGCTATAAACAAGCGCGTGTTTGCATCTTTACCATGCAAAACGAGACAAAAAGCTGCGCTCCAGCTTAGCCAAATATTGTTTCAATTTTTAAGAAGAGAATTTTGGGTGTATAAAGTACTCGTATTTCCGTCGAGCTTGCAAAACTTATGCTTAAATTATTCGTTTTCATAAACCATGAAACCAGTAAAATGATTGAATACATTTATAAAGCAGAGTGTTACGAGATTTGATTGGACGGGAGAAAAATGTTTGTTGTGAGGAGGGTCGTCTACTATGATAAGTATGGTAATACGTTAGAATTAAAAGTCCGGTAAGCCGGTAATAATTCAAGATCCGTAATGTATCAAAGCGAATAAGCATAAATGAATAATTGCGCGATAGATAATTAAAGTAGTCACTACGTAACCTGTGCGCCACTTCCTGTACTCGTTCCGGGTCAAAATGAAAATATTATAATATCAGCTATAGGGAAAATGGTCTTATATTGGTTATATACTATCAATAGATTTATCATATGATGTCAACCATGGTGAATGTGACATATGGAGTAAAGTGACACTTTAGATGTTTTACTATATTCTTCGAATTTATTCATTAATAATGATAATGACACATATTAAGAATGAGAATCATGCAGATTTTAAATCTCATCAAGTTATTTGAGATATCACAATCACTCCAAAGTGTCACTCTTATCCTGGTTGACCTTACAATACTGACAATAGATATATTATATATAATTATTATATGACTATTTTAGTGGTAGTATAAAATAATGTCTTTTCATTTTTATTTAGAAATTCTACTGAAAATGTAATATTTTTTCATTAACGCAATTTTGGTTGTATAAATCAAAGGTATCAATTAACGTTGAAACATTTGAGCTTGTCGATTCGGGGTAAGCGAGATTTATATTCAGCAAATTGTGATAGCTTCAGTTTAACACCGCATGGATTTAACTAAGTTTGCAAAGTCATTTATGCATATCAGGCAATTTTCTTACGATTTTGCCAGTGTTAAAATATGTATGGAATCGAGTTAAGCCACTGTTATAAGGTTTGTACAGTACAGAGTTACCAACGCGACGATGACGAAGCTGTTACCAAGCTATTTGCATGGCACTGTGGCCACTTTACGATTCTCTATAAACATGCATACGCGTTATAACTCTCATCACTTTTATCCTATTTCACTTTTACATTCATTTTCTGCTGTATATTTTTTTACACACATTGGCTGACTGTGTATATCCATTTAGCTAGATAGATTGCAACTTTGAATAAACAGTTGATCGATGGACCAGAAAACTATTCAAAAGATGAAGCACATTATTCAACATTTGCTTTTATAATCGCACACAATAATTGACATGCAAGTTCACTTCGCATTTTTATGTTTCAGATTTGTTTACAGTGAAAACTTTTCATGGTCTTAGGAGCATGATTGGTGAGCATTCTTCTGAAGAATTTCAACAAACAACTCATCCAAAAGTCATAATGGAATAAGTTGGATGACAAGCTCTATTGCGTTTTGTAGATTAGCAGACGCCCGTGTCGATGCGAATCGTAAAACGAATATTTTACAGAGTTGCCGTTGCATATGCACAATTCAACGAAAAGACTACTGATATACGTCGTATCGCGGTCAAAGTTATGTACCGTAGTGGAGGGAACTAGGGGGATTGTCACTGCGGGAAGAAGGAATATCACCGGCAGACTTTTGTTTCCAAAGAAACATAAAATTTGCTCGCAGATGACATAAAATCGCAGAAACGTCTCGCCTAGACACTTTTATGTGTCGCACATTAATTTACATAATCGAATATAAAATTTGAATAACGGAAACGTCCTTCTTTTGTTGTTCCTTCAGTCGTACGTTATCGGAAAGGACGGTCGCTGTACCCTCGTCAATTTAAACTTTCAAATTTCTGCCACAATTCAGCGTTCAATCAGTCGAATCGTTCTTCCATATTATATTCGCATGATTTTTTGTTTACTTCTTAGTCAAGGGGAATGCCTAATGAAGGAGAATGAATTTGACTTAATGCGGCTGGTTTGCGAGGCACCCTCTCTTTCAGCAGTGATGCTGTAATGAACGTACGATGGTGAATTGGAAGTTCATCGTGGGAACAGTTTACCGGCAGCTGGTCTCTTGTTAGCTGTAGAATATCCTGAAAGCAACAGATAACTTACCAACATGCAATTTCTAGATTGCCCAAACTATATTTTTTGATTTTATTGTCTTACAGATTTACAGACCATAAGATGATAAAGTTTATTATTCTAATGATACCAGAAATGTTGGTAAATATTTTTGATTCAAACCAAAAATAGTATAAATACATAATGCTATTGATAAATGTAGCTTTTCAACCTCAATAAAATATTAGTTGTTGGTATTTTTATATGAAGCAAAAGATTGCGAAAAATATATTTTTGAATACAGAAAATGTCATGTAAGTACTACATTAATTCGAACTACTTTTATATAGTTTATGCGAAAGTGTCTGCAGAGTAAATTTGACGTATATCAACACAAAAATGGATTTAAAAAAATATTTAGTATCCTTCATTTAAATATATTATCTTTTATTTATCCCTGAGTTTCTTTAAACGAAATTGCTTACAAGTTTTTTCTGTTACCGGTAGAGTCTGGATCCTACTTTCTCATCTTGTTGAAAGCTGGCAGCAGCGTATAGAGATTAAACCCCATCAATGATTGAATTCAAATAAAAATGTACGATTATTTATCAATTCATAAAAAGATATCAAATGAGTTAGCATCTAAACTTTATTATCAAATACTCACATAAGATATTTATAAATATATGAATTTTAAAATTAGTTGAAATGACAACTTTGAATGAGTAAAATAACTATTATTATTTATAAATTCTTTCAGTTACTTATGTTTATGATGATCCAGCTGATGCGCTATTGATGACACTGGCTCTTAAAACGAAAGTACCCATCATGAAAACTGTTGTCGATACGAATAAGAACGTAATAAAGTAAAATGTCTCGTTGCCTAAAACAGCAAACCAAATCGGCAAGAGAGGAAAAAAAAAACTGATGCAATAAAATGTAAGAGACGGTCTCGGAGTGTAAAAATACCATGGTGATATTGTCTCGGATCTGGTTTCCGAAAGAAGCGTCTTCTCAAATAACGGCGCAGTTGACTTTAAGCTCGGAGAAGTCAAAGATGTCTGGCTTCGAGTTCGGGTACGAGAGGTCCAGGCGTCATCTTGTCAGGCGGAAAAGTACCATTGACCATTTAGAGGTAGCCTTGGTTGTGCCTGTTTAGGACGAGCGCTTGAAAAACCGCCTCGAATATTATGAAGTTATCCGGTCCCCTGTGACTGCGAGCGGCTTGTCGCATCTCGACTTGCCACTCCGAAAGTCCAGGTGGCCGTGGCTCCGCCGTTTTTGGCACGCGCTTGCGACCTTAGAAGGAATCGCTTGCTCTCTCGCTCCTCTTGTCGACTTTATGCCGTATCTGATCAAAGCAGATATCGAAGTTGCGCGAGTGAACCAATCTCGCGACGACGATTCCCGGAAGAATAAACGGATACGGTAGTGCCTGTCATTTTATTCGACGCGCATCTGCAGCCACTCGGATGTTTTTTTCCATTTCACCTCCACCGAGACTTCTTTACGAACAGAAAGAATGTTCAACGAAGAAAATATATAAAAATAATCGACCCTCTGTAAAATGTATTACATCCTCCTAACATTGCAGCACAATTGATAAATTTATGATTCAACGGTCGCTTTGATTTTGCCGGATTAAAAATTTCGATCACGCAGTGCCTTTCGTCGGCCTTTTTTTGTTACCAATTTTTTATTCAGCGAAACGGAGTTACAAGAAAAAACGATTACTCTACGTATATAACGCGTGAACAAAATTTATTTCATTGTGATATCAAAGTTTAATGCACCTATTTCGTTTGGATCTAATAATTTAATTCGTGTACATAAACGTTAAGTGAGCAGTGTGTTATACCATTAGAAGACCTATACAATATGCAGATGATAGGATTCGAGTATCAATTAAAGAACTTAGCATTGGAGTTTGAGTGCATTTCAAATGGTGGATTGCAATTCATGAACAAGCTCCGGTGGGTTCTTTAGCATTAAATTGTAGTTTCCTTGATCGTCTGTTATACTCCTTAACTTGATTACCTTAGCATATGTAACGAGCTGGGCCTTTGACAATCCGCAGACACATCCGAAATGTTTTACTCATGAATTATCCCCACCTCCTTTGTTTCGCCGCTACCATCCATCCTCAAGACCCAGAATTCATTAGTCATGCGAACCATTTTTGCGAAATGTTAGACAAATTTACCAGGGGGTTCTGCTTAATCGTTAATATAACCATTGCAAAATCTTTCGAAGTGGACACTTTTTTTATTAGGGAAATTTTAATTTCCCTATTGTATTTGCTTCGGCTGTAGGGATCTCCCCCCCCCCCCCCCGCGGGACATATATGCTAAAATGAAACAGCTAGAAGCTATTAGCATATATTGAGATTATATATATTATATATATTATATATATTATATATTATATATTATATAGATATAGTCAATATATATAGGTATATATATATAGAAATAATAATTATATATATATATATATATATATAATTATTATTATTATATATTATTATATATATGTGTATATTATATATATTATTACACACATATAGAAAACATGTTTAGAAAATCTTGATTATTTCTTGAGCGTTCATAGCTTTTTCGAATTCTATGAATCGATTATTTGTACATTCGATTCATAACACTTAATGTTTGACAACTAAGGTTATGACTTATAGAATGTGTGGAGATCTGACAGACAATTATATCAGGAATAGTTGAAAGAATACTATTATATACAGAAGAGAAGGAATTACGGTAACGATTTGTGAATGTCTTGTTATTCTATATATATAGACGAATTATCAATACAAAAATAAACAAAAGTGAAACAAGTAAGTTATCACATTTTTTTGTTATATAAATATATTTCTAAGCAAATACAAAATTTTTAACTAATCTAATTATCTGTTTAAATTTCATCGGTCATAATTCTTGTTATATCGCATTACATTTTTATAAAATTTATTATAGGTAAAAGATGGTACCATTGTATGATATTAACCAAACTTTTTTTCCAACATGGAAAGAGTTTGAGAACCTCATGCCATATTTGACGAATATAGCACGAAATGCGTCCCAAAAATACGGAGCAGTCAAAATTATCCCTCCTTCAGAATTTTCTCCAAAAAAGTCACCATTTGATTTAAAAAATTCGTTCAATCTTAAAATTACATCATTGAAACAACTAGTAGAGGTAATTGTTCAGAATCATATGAATCTATTGTATCTGATAAATATTATTGTAATAATTGCTCATGAAAATGTGATTATAAATTTTGAATCAATTGCATTATCAAAAATCATATTTAATTTTGTTTGAATATTAAAATTATTCATGTTTATATTATAAAAGTAGTAGCTATTAATGTTATGAAGATATCTCTTTACTTTTGACAATTTTTACATCATACTATTTGGTTCACACATTATACTATTTGGCTAATGAAATGTTCGATTATATTTAATAGCCCGTTGAAAATTCAGAACATGTTTTCAACTTTTATGTTGAGCAAAAGAGCAGGAAACAAATTTTGTTGAAAACTTTATACAACAGGCACAAACTCGCAGTATTTGATGCAAAGGATATTTTGAATTCAGATTCTACCGAAGATAAAATATTTTGGCGTAAGATAAAATCTTAAATATAAGTATATTTAATAAGTATATTAAATATAAATATATTTTACGTTATATGAAAAATATAAATTCCGCATATATTTAAACATATATTTCTGCTAACATATGAAATAAAAATTTTTTTAGAAAATTTGCGCACGCAATGCATCAGAGAGTACAGCTCCGAGAATGATATGTCTTTTTTCGATGATACTGCTGGCAAGTGGGATTTAAGACATATTGAAAGTTTCTTTGATACATTGAAATACGTAGTAAGTAGCTTCTATAAAATATAATTTTTTATACGGTGCTTACTACCGAAATTTATGCTGCCTATGGAGACTTAGGTTCTTTATATATAGTTAGCTAGTTAGACTTTAAATAGTATTTCAAATTATTTAGGAACGGTTGTCAAAGTTTGATATTATTATAGGCACCAAATTTAAAAACTCCAGGAATTTCAACGCCATATGTATATTTTGGTACAAAACATACATTTTTCCCGTGGCATATAGAAGACGTGGAGTTGAATTCAATCAATTACCAATGGTGGGGGGCACCAAAAATATGGTATACCATTGGTGAAGACCATGCAGATGCATTTGAACGTTTGACCAAAAACTTGTACCCGGAGGAAGCTAATTTGTGTCCTAGCTTCTTAAGACACAAGACCTGTGTGATTAACCCATTAGTTCTTCTGAAGAATGAAATCCCGGTTTTTAGAGTAAACAATGATTAGCTATTCCAATAATAGATTAAATTAAAAATAAATAAATAGAATAAATAAAATCAAAAAGTAATATACAAACCAAAAATAAATTAACACTTGTCTTTCTTACAGTTAGTGCAAAATCCTAATGAATTCGTTGTAACGTTCAGTCGAGGGTACCACTCAGGATTCAATGCAGGATTCAACTGCAATGAAGCAGTTAATTTCGCTCTGCTACAATGGCCACATTATGCAGATAACATATCTCGATGTAATTGTACACTGAAAAAATGGGCTGTTGAATTGCCAGATTCGTTTATAAATACCAAACCGAAGCTGTATGTCAATAATCTTTATTTTTTTGATTAATTTTATGATTTTTTCATCATAATAACATCAAATAAATCTTTATAGGCCCAAGCTAGTATACAAAAAAAAATCACTGAAAGGATGCATGCAAAACCATCTACAATCAGTGAGTTTATTGCTTAGTTTATCATACAATTGGTGAATTACATTATTGCGTTTCACTTATTCTATGGTTTTCATTCATTTGTGTTGAGACCTTGATACATGAAAAATTTTTTTGAAATAAATATTCTAATAGTTTTCACGTCATTTACTATTCACAGTTATACTTCATTATGATTTTTTCAATTTTGATTTCTTCAGACCCTTGAAAATGTTCTTCAATACATTCAAGATCATCCTGAAGATGGAGTCATCCTGAGTCAATTTATCAAAACTCGACAAAAAGTCCAAACACCAATCAACAAATCAATAAATGATATCATCGGCGATATTATTATTTCACGTCGACAACGGAAAGATAAACCAGTGCCTCAACATGAAAAAAATCATCTCCGAAACACATTAATATCAAAGAAATTTCAAGAATTATTCATTCAAAGGTGCATAACTATAAAAAATTACATAGAACTTATTCGAATCAATAATTTTTACATTTATTGATAAATGTTTTTTATTACACATAAATTTTCATCATATAATCGTTCAATCATTAATAAAATTCTATCATAACAGATATATTATTGTTATTTACAGGTGTCCGCAATCATACCTTTTGCAGATGAATGCTAATAAACGCATAGACTAAAAATAAAGGCTATCACAACCAACTAAAAATAACTATCAAATGATTTTATGTTATTTTTGCCATAATCTATTTTCTATTATGTCTCTCATCGATAAATGCTAATACACGAATTGCATACTGTTCACAATTAAATGTTATTATTACTCCAGTATTATGAATTGTAGAAAATTAATATATATATATATATAAATTAAAAACTCATATTCTCTTATAATTCTGTTTCTCGTCCATCTTGATTTTATTTTGACTATTGTTCACGTTTTTGCCATCACCGCTCCTCGCGTTATTCGCGCCACCTTTGTTTTGCGGCCGAATCTTGTTCACCTTCCCATAGAACGATTCGCTAACATAGAGGAACCACCGTCTTCATTTGCCTTTTGCTTTCGCATGTTATGCGAATTTTGAAATTTTAGAACTCTATAGTACAGCGAATGTTGTCGAATCTCAATAGGAGTCTGAACAAAAAGGAGATCGTCAACACGTCCCTGGCGATGGCCTTACGCGCAGGACCTCTGGTACATATATCTAGCGTATATTCACTCGAGCCCTAGCTAGTCTTCTCGGGATGTCCTGCATCCCCGATGGCCATCAATGATAACAACACGATAATACGTGATAGATTTTTAATTTAGCATGTGACCGTTACAATAAGTTGAAAACGATTGATGATTGTATATATAAAAATCAGAACTATCCAGTTTTATGACTTCTTAGACGTTGATGGTTTATCAATATACTTCGGCTCATGAGTTCTGTCCACAATAGAAGTTTTACTTTTTTTTTCTTCCAAAGTATCAGACGACATGTCATCCATATTTATAGAATTATCATTCATTTCATCGTTTATATCATTATATTCTTTATGTATTCC
>JAAMPD010001939.1:0-18713 GCA_025266255.1 Trissolcus basalis | reverse complement strand
CCGTTCTCTTATTTCGTTTCTTTTTTTTTTTTTTTTTTTTTTTGTTATCTCGAAGAAATCTGATGGCCTCTTTTTAGGGGAGGGTTGAGATTTCGTAAATTAGAAATATTGTATCATTTCGTTTCATTTCGCAAGTTATGGAATGTGTTTCTTTTTTTTTATTAGCGCTCTTCTCTTTTGTTGCACGCAAGAGATATACTATTATCGTAAAATCCGACACGTGATTCGTACGGCACCGAAACATAAAATATTGTTTCTTTTCGAATGTATTTCATTTTACTTTTTACGTACGAACATTTCACTTGTAATGGCGCAGAAAAAAATTGTGGGAACATGATAAAGAAGAGGGGGGGAAGGATGTTAAAAAAAGGGACATCGAGGGTGTATGTTGTCAGAGGTAAAATTATTAAGTTACGGACATGAGCATAGAAAAAATTTTATGATACTATTCTCCTTATTTAACGTACTTGACCTCAGTTTCGAATTGAGCTGTCAAAAGAACGAATGGTGCCGGGCGGCCTACATCTGTTTCGGACGTAAACCGCTTTTCCTCTGAAGGATATTTTGCTTCACTTAACGCGAAACTTTATGTTTCTTCAAATGAAAATGTGTAAAATATAAGCACTCTTCCAAAATTTATGTTTCATCAAACTCACTTTTCCAACCAACTCGCACAAAAGGAGGACACAATCATATCTTCACATTAAATAATAGTTCCCAGCCTCTTTATAGTTTTTTATTTGTCCAACTCTCTCGCCTAATTTTATCCCGCCAGACAAACATTTTCGTTATAATTGCGCTGCAAAATTAATTGAAAAATTAAATCGGCCGGCGGGGTAGAAAACGCTAATGCTTATTAAATTTTCAAATGCAATTTTTAATTGCACGGAAACATAAAATGTACGAACAAAATTCGACCCAATATTAACATGTATCTCGCTCGTTATGCGAAAACTTTATTAACCATAATTGAGAAAATATTATTTATCGTGCATTATTCAGCTTTTGTATATATAAAGTTATTAATGAAACATTTTATTTTATTGCTGATTTTCAACCGTGAATATCCAATTTTCGATTTGCCCCACTATAGAAAATAGACATATCATTTCTTACTTCCTGGCTTTACATTTGGATTAGAACAATGAATACCAGCTCCAACCGAGAATCCAGAAAATCGAGTTCCCGTCACAAATGTTGATTGCTTGAAAAATTGTAGCTCTAAATATATTCCACCAATCTTAGCGACGAATAAAAAATGGCAAAAACCCAAGTTACCCGAATGAAATTTTTATTCGACGGGGAAAATATATATAGCACAAATGATATGTGTTTAATTATTTAGTCTGTGGGGATAAAACTTTAGAGAAAATCGATCCGAAATCAAACGGCTTGATATAGAGAGATTTTTATTTTTCCTTCTCCCTTGGAGCAACTATGTGCTCTACGTGATCAGACTTAACTAGCTTCTTTATTTTGAAAAAATCATGACGAGTTTTATCTTTAAGTGGTATTCACGAAAATCTGGATGTATTTGCTTTATCTCGTTTCTTCGGTAGATTATTTTCTTTCTTTTGTTTGCTCCCTTTTTTTTTCTTCATTTGCTATTGTTTCAGCACAGCTTCATTACTTCATTCCCTCTTAACGTACTTTTACATGCAACACCTCCTGCTGAAAAAAAAAGAAAAAAAAAATGAATATGAAAAAAAGTGCAAATGTATGCTGGATTTTTTGTTTAAATCAGAGCCGTTACGAGCGCTGAGAAATGATGCGATGAATAATTCAAGAAAAAAGTTAATAACTCAGCAAATCACGAATTCGTAAACTAATTTTTCGGTGAATAAATTAATTTTTGGGTTGGAGAAATCGAAAAGAGGATTTTGTTATTGCTCGAACGATGTGAAAAATTTTGAATGCGAGAAAAGTGAAGCGGTTTTTGAGGGATGCCAAACATCAAAACATCACAGGGGCTTAAAAGTATTACGATTACAATGGGCGACATAAATATACATGGAAAATATCCACGTCGAATGTCGAGCATTTCACTTTGCGAACGCGACTTCTATAAATTTTGTCATAACCTTTCTAGACCAAACTATGTTAGATGTGCTATGTATGAAATGTTATGAATCGTTCTGTCAATAAGTTTCCACAATGCATATAAAAAAAAGTTGAAAATTCTTCGTAAACTATTGATACTCGGCAAACCATGAGTCTTCGCTATAAATTATAATTCGTTTTGAATATATCATATTTTAGGGAACTGTGATAAATTTTCGTTTTATCGCTCCGGGAATGCATTGTTCCGAATAACTTTACGCACATTTTTCTTCCCTTTTATATTGTATTTAAACGACTTTGATAGTACTTTCGTTCAAACAAAATTTTTCTGATAACTTTTATGAGAACAAATCCGCATTGATTTTTTTTTCTTTTTTTTTTTTTGACGCTGCAACTTTTTGCAATAACTAACGGAACAGAAACCCAACGTTTTGTTTCAGACAAAATCCGTCAAAATAACTTTAAATTGCTTGCAATACAAAATCATCTCGATGGGTTTCAAAAACCAAATTCCCAAATATGATTATACAAACAAAATTGTTAATACATCAGTATTATAATTTATTGAATTTCAAATTACAAATGCTTCAGATGGCAAAACTGAACAATTTTTAAGTAACATTAAATCCGATGAGCGAAAACACACAAGAATGCGCTTGATGTAATAAAAAGTTACAATCGATAGTAGCTAATAAAAGATGTCCAAGAACAGGAATATACAGGGAATTCTTATCTGTCCGCTAGGCATCAGACGCTTGAAGATCCGGACATAAAAATTCCATCCAACCATTGATATCAAACTTAAGCGCTCGCTCGTATATAAACGCCATTAAAAAAATGCCATGAAAAAAAGTTTTTGTGTTGGAATAATTCTTCTGGTCCAGTTGAACTGTGAAATTTTTACATCTCCAAAAAAATCCATATTCTTTGTTGTGAAAGTCCATTAATTCTGGTCGAACTCTCAAATGAAACACAATTTCTCACGTTGTAACAAAACTTATCAAGCTGTTTATATAATTATTTGCAACGACGAAAAATGTTGAAGCTGCATAGACGAGAAAACATATAGAAAACAAAAAAGTATGATAAAAAAATATATTTGGCGCTCGAGATATGTATACGATTCGCAAAACAAAGTTGCTTGTTGTTAGCATCTATCAGTGACGCTTATAATGTCAGAAGAAACAACTGATCCTTTTGAAACTCCGGCGTGTTGTCGATTTTCCAGCCCCTTATACTAAAGGAAACGTTTCTCGTCCGCATTTGCGCAGTGTTTTGTGCCCTTCCGTTCGCGGTCTTCCGATGTGCTTCAATTGTCTATTGGAATTTGGTAATGGCGCGTTCCTCGAATGTAAAATTCATGAGCGACCGCAAGCGATGGCGTGGCGAGCAAATAGATTCCCCCACGTCACGCATATATACAACATTTATCGTAATTGGCAATGCTGAACACGACAAGAAATTCTTACAATGTTGTTGCAAATTTATATTCATTTATGCGAACACGTATACCCACTGGCCACCTTCATTTTAAAAGTTGACAATCGCGAATTTAGTCCACAGCCAATACATGGCTCCATCTGCAAAATCTGACGATCAGCAGGGACAAATTCAGCAGGGTACTTCAGGTGACTTACAAACTGCCAGTCTAATAATTTTACACACTGAGAAACATTCATTTTATTTATCATTTAAAGTAATGTTACTTTTTTAAACCAGTCTAGAACAAACTTTCGAAGCAATAATTTGTTGTAATATCAATTTACACATACGATCAGTAATTCATAAATATAATTACTTTGATATTATTACTATTATTATAATTAATATTTAACTTGATAATAATTATTGTAATATTAAAATAAATAGTAATAAATAATTCAAAAACTAGACTGAAAACAATAATTCACTTTGTTGATTGAAATATTATTTATTATTATATTATTATTAAATTTGCAGTTATCAAAACTATATTTTCTAGATCGTTTTTTGATCAACTCAAAATTTGTAGTCCAACTAAGTATATTTCTTTCAATCAAATCAAAAGAATTGCAAAATTTAATTTATTCGTTAATTTTGATACGAATTCTAAAACTAAAATTTTTTTAACAAAATAAATAAGTAAAATTATATAGGTAGGTTATGCGTCAACTGATCAGTTTGCATTGTCAAACAATTATAATTCATGTTTAATGTTACAAAATTGCAAAAAAAAAACATGAATCAGTTCGACTATATAGAATTGACTTAAAAACAAACTCTTATTTTCTGGTCAAAAATATATAAACTTTTTTGAAACTCTGAAACGGAATTAAATTAGTCATCATAGTCATAGTGAATTTGATTAAACACAATTGTTTCCTATTTATTGATAAAAATGATTCGAACGTTGTTAAAAGTAGAAAGAAAAAAAATCAATCGAAAAGTAATTACAAAGTGATTCATCTCAGTGACGGCAAATCATATCAAAAAGAAATGTACTGGTGATATTACACTTGCGAATCGTATTGGAAAAACGCTAACTGTTAATCTTAGAGCAGTCATACGAGTAAGAACAGCAACATTCTGCTGTCGATACAATGAAGTACGTTTCTTCAGAAAGTCAAGACAGTGTTGAGTGAAGAGGAAAAAAAAGTCTCGTTCTTTAATTTTCTGTTACTCTGATTGATTCAATTTTTTTTTCTTTTTCGTCAGATAACAAATTACTCGAGCGAAACGTGATTAATTGAATGCCTTAAACGCTGGTTCGTTTTCTTGTGAATAAATGTCGCCTCGACGACTTGCATGCCGACAAAGTATAGCTCGCGTTTGCATTTGTCAGAAATTTCAACCGCATAAAACAACGCTGAAACTTATCAGACCTGCTGTTTCAACGCTGTAAACGACCTGCTCATAATGCAATTAAGGCTTCATAAAGGCTTCATAATTTCTGTTACGTGGTTTGCGCACTGCGATCTAAACCAATAATATTCATAGTGAGTTTATTCGTTGGATAATGCCGCATAATGCTTCCAATTATTCTGTAGAAGGCTCGTCAATCGTCTACTATTATAACCATGATTCTTACTTGTGAAAGTGAAATTTCACAACGGAGTAATAAAGTTGTTCCTTCAACCATACTACCGAGGTCTCATTTTTTGGTATTATTATATTAATCTCCAACTTTGCAAGCTCAAGTCTATCTGCCCAATATAAAAACAGCCAGTGGTGACATCTGGAGTGAATAACGAGCGCCAATTTTTTCTACCTCTTTCTATCCTTTTATTAAGATGACGTATGACAGTTGTAGACACTTCTTTTTTTGCATTCAAAAATTCAATTCAATTTCTATATTCACGACAATACCAAGAAAAATAATCGTGTAAACAAAATCTTATATGTCAACCAAAAAAACCAAATATTATACAGTGACATTTTTAACACTCCCTTTCCATTTAATTTAACGGAAATTATAATTCGCTAATGAAATCGCCTGTAGATAGCGCTGATGCGATTGAAAAATGACGGATTTAATGAACTTCCCAAACTTTGAAGATTTGAAAAAAATGTTTTCTTATCAGATTTTTGTGACGTTATCATAACAAAAAGTTGAAAGATATTTAAACCTTCTATATATTTCTTTTAAATTTATATATCGTTTATCTTTTAATTGCATAACTGTGATTCGAATAAATAGGTTAAGTTTTAGTTATTGCACTGGCCGATAGGTGACTCTACCATAGTTTATAAACTAACTTCAATATTTTTTGAAGTTTTCTTCCTCAGCTTAGCTGTCAAAAATACTGAATTGTAAGTTTATTATTTTGTAAATTAATGTGGTAATATTTTTAGTACAACATATCCATTTTATAAACAGTTTCTGGAATAAAATCTAACCTCAAAATATGAACCTGCGCACTGAATAAGAAAGGAGTTCATTCTCATACCACCATGGCATCTTCTACACTTTAAAATGAAATGGCCTCCCTCTAGTTTATCGACACTTGGGTATGTTTTTAGGTAGGGTATTGTTTTCTATGAAACATTTTATCTGAATTATGTTATGAAAATAAACCGGCGACGGTTATGTGACAAAACTGCCCAGATGCCTGTCCTATCTTCATTTCAACGAAAATAATAACATACTTATATGCATGTATAAGCAGTTAACAGCTTTTCAGTTTGTATATAAGTCACTAAAACCAGGTTTCCTGCGGTTCACTCGTGTTTCACAGCCGTTACCGGTAGCTTATTTCCATTAAAATATTAGACCAGAAGTCAAAAACTTTTGAAATAAAAAGAACAACATTTTCCCAATAACTCGAGTGGAAATTCATAAATGGCTGCATAAATGCAAAATGTAGGTTACAAATTATGCAAATATTTATAAATTAAATTCAACTTTAATACATCATATGAATATCAGTTCTCATACATAACTTTTAATAAATTTCACAGTGATGAAATTTTTATGACCAACTATCAATCCTTGGTATATGACCGCAAAATTTCAGATTGATTCAACTCCCTGCTGGAAAGACAACGAAAAATTAGAAAAACATCTACAGAAGACGTTGATCTTCATATAACAAAATTTTCATCGCTACCCAAGTTGATGAGATGCAGAAAATTCGTAACTTTACGAGCAGCATGTAATTCATTTCATCATAGTTGCATTTTGAAATTTGTTTACATCAGGAATACGTCGTAAATTATGTAAATATTTAGAGTTCAAAAAGAGACACCTTTTTCCTTTCCAACTTCCTAATATTAAGCATATTTTTTTTTTCTAGTAGGATCCTATCACTAACATCGTATCAACGTTTCGTATATTTTACCATATTAAAAACACGTTTTTTATTGTACCAAAATGATTCTCTGAGAATGCTCTTGATATGTGACACAGGAAATTTGCCCGCATAAATGAACAACACAAGATTTTAATTAAAACTCGAAAACTAAAGGAACATTTTGGATTGTATACACATGTAAAACATGAAGGCGGATTTGCATGTACAAGTCATAAGCCAGTCATAGATTTTCGCACATATTGAGTCAAGTATATGTTTTAGCGTATGCCAGGCAACTTTGCGTTCGTGTTTTGAACCACTGGAAGCCTTCCAACTATGGCTCGAAAAACGAATACGCTCCGCAAAGTCGGCAGAAATATGGTGATCGTATAACTTTGAGCGGCAAACCTACATCAAATATTAGTGCACGCAGTAAAGCCGAGTTCGCGTAAACTAAACTCGTTGTCATCTTAATAGCGAAGTTGAATATCATTCCGAACGTTCAAAACACATCAACCCGCTGAATGAAAACAATAAAACATTATTATATGAAGAAGAACAGAAAAAAAGGACAAAATATTTTTAACGATCGCATGCATTCGTATTTGTCTGCAAACGCGTCTTGATTTATCTCGAGACTTTAGTAAACGCAGACATAATAGCGGTTTCCTCTTTGTCTTTCTTCCGCTTCGTAAACGTATGTTAGAGCAAACATCATTTATGCTTCATGAAGTATGACTTGCGTTAATGCAAAGAAGCAGTGGGATGCCCATTTGCGAATAATGTCATCTATTTTCAAACACCGCATATGCCTATTAATACATACTGAATAATGACAATATTGTCTATGTTCACATAGTCGACCCAGTGAATGTGGCCTTAGCCCCCAGAGATATGAACTCTTAACTTACAACAGGTTTAGAGAATCAAGAGACATGGCGTCTCGACACTCTGAACTAGAAATGACCTATATTATTATTTTCTTATATGCAAATTTTAAACTTTCACAAAAACTATTAACAAATACAAAAGTTTTATATACAAAACAACGCATATAAAAATAATCCATATTTCGAATAAAAAATTTTAATATTACATTTCTAAGAGAACAAAAAAACTAGATATAAATTGTCAGACGCGAAAATATTTATCGACATGGCTCAAAAAGATTTTTTAGTATATTTTCAAGGCATTTTTAAATGCTTGATGCGACTAAAATAACGATAATTTGATTTTTGACAACTGCTAATAAATAAATAAATTTTCACTGACATTCAATGTGTTGCATAATTTAAAAGATGTCGAACTAAAGGAATTACTTTATAAATTATAATCATGAATAAACAATCTCAAATGTTATTCACATGAATAAAAATGTCGGACAAAGTGAAAAATAAAAAAACATGATCTAAACCAGGCCACAAAAATCGATTATATGATTTTGATATATTTTTTAAGGTTTACAGCCGAGCTTGCCGTTTATTTACTTACCAATGACTTCAACGATGTATATTACAGCGGCTCATGAAATTGCAAAGTGCAATCTGTTGTCCTGTTGTTCGCGCTGTGGGCTGCATCCTGCTGATTTTTTTTTTTTTTTTTTGCTCCTTCTTTTGTGCTACACTTCACACTGTTTTCTCCTTGTCACTGTACACATTTTGCACCGGCCACTGTTCATTTTTCAGTTTCCACAAATTGACTATTTTTTCAATTTGTCGGATTTGGAAAAATTATTTCACGTAAATGCCTAACGTACACCCTATCAAACATTTATACATGAATATCAAATATGGTCACTTTCAAAAGAAATAATACATTATTCTATTAAACCGAGCGTAACGTTATTACTTCTAAAGGAAAAATATTATTTCGTATTTCAAGCTAACTACATCCATAATAAATTTCACTTTTGTTGCTAAGAATAAACCTCTCTTATTATCCGCACTTTTTTAAAAAAGTCTTCAAATCCGTTTTGAAAATCATGTCTTAATCATGTTATCATTGTGAGAAAATAAGCAAGTCTTTGAGGCATCACTCAGTGTTTAAGAAGATAATGACATGGTATATAACGTATCTTATGATATCACAATTTGGTGACAGAAGTTGTCAATCAGATTACGCACATGAGAACGCTGGTTTCTCACAGGATACGTAAAATGAAGTTTACACGCATCGAGTCACAAAAGTTGTTTTTCCTGGCAAAATAAATAAAAAGTCATTCATCAATAAATATCCGACTTTCACAGTGTCAACATCTTTTAATAGTGACGCATTGGAAGCCGAACCTCGTCGATAAAGTTTTCATTTTCAAAGATGTCAAACGATCTGACAGAAGACCTGGTTTTCAGTTGAGGAACTTTTTCGTTCCGGTATTTCTTTTTTTTTCTGCGGTCTCGATGAAAGAAATTCGACAGGCAGATATATATCTGATTAAAATAGCCGTCCACTCTTTTAAGACGAGTTCTCGCAAGAGTTTAGACCGACTGTACTTTTATTCCATTATTATTTTTTCTAAAACAGCTGAAACTTATTTTTTAGGTTGATTCAATTCAATGAAATCAACGTTCAATAACGTATAACTTATATTGATTTTTGTGTAAAAGCTTTTTCGATGTATTATATAGCCCGTTTATTAAAATTTGTTGTTTACGAGAACGACGGGAAATTTTTGTATCTTTTCAAAGTTTAAAATTGAATTAAAATCTTGAACAAAAAAAAAAACGTGTTACAGTGAATGGCCGCATCGAAAAAAATCACTCACAGTTATAAATGTAATAAAAGTACAATGATATTTTGAAGATTACATTTGAAACAATTCGATTAAATTTTTCATTTCATTATATAATATATGGGGAGTAAAAAATAGAGGGTTGTAACGTTTATTTGACGGATATACGGTGCGCTCGAACAATACAACAGATTCGATAAATATCGCATTTGCGTACAAATTGTATTTCACTTTCGGTAACGTCATTGTTCGGCCTTTCGATAAAGAAACACACCGCGGATCTGTATTGTGAAATCAGAGTAGCTACGAAAGCTAAGTGCAAGATTCGCTGTCTGTCCTTATTTCGTGGAGTATATTTTCTTCACAATTCGAAGGTTTGGAATAAAGGAAAACGCGGTACGTATCGAAAATGCAATTCAACGTGAGCGCATCTCTTCGTCAGAGTAACACACTGAAATTTCTGCCGCAAGAAAATTCAATATTGTACTCAGGGTGGATATATATCCCATGTATACGCGATCATAAAGCTGAATGAATAGAGTCGAGTGTAAAGTTCGATGCCAAGCATAAACCAGACGCTGCCGCGGTTGTAAGTTATACGCTTGAAACTGTGCGCTCAATTGCCTCATAACGGTCATGTCTTGATAAGGAAACGTCGTGAAATTAATTATTTTCAAAGAAATATAAGTGCTCTCGTGAGAAACATCTCTTCCAACACAATGAACTATGAAAACGAGAACTTTTTCCTTTCACCCCTGACAGGGTTTATCACTGCTCTTCCACCTTATTCGATGTATAACATCGTTTTTGGCCTCACAGAATGCATTCATTTTGTAATTCATTCATAAGCATCACGCCATGATTTATCAGCCGTGGATTTCTTTGTCTCAAAACAAGTTTTTCTTTGCGAATTCGACCTAGAAAAATATTAGCACTCTCCCTCTGCCCCTGTCCCCCAAGTTTATATTTTAAGGTTAGGTTCCAATTCAAAAATTGTTTATAAAATATTACTTAATTAATTCATAATATTTGTGGCTTCCAGTATTTTTAACTTTTTTTTTGAGTTTATCAAATCAATTTTTTAAAATATGTATTTTTATATTTGGTTCATATTTTTGTTCTGCAAAAAAAGGTTCATTAAAAATTATTCAAACAAATTAAGCGATACAGTGATGAACAAACTTTTTTAGAAAAAAATTATTACTATTTGATGTTTTTAATGAATTTTAATCAACTTTTATTTTTTCTGATGTAGGTTATAACTGTACTATTTTTAACGATAATTTTTTTAACAAAACGTCCTTTCGTTTCAGTATTTCATTTTCTTTAATTTTTTGTTAAAATTGAACCAAATTATCACTTAACATAAGAAAATACATATAAATTGACTTACTTTTGTAAACAAATAAGTCTTTTTTTTTTAATAAAATAATTTTGAGGTTAGATCCAGTTAATTATTCTGAAATAATTGAAAAAATTAAAGAAGATTCAAATTGATTAAAAATGATTGAAAATCGCTTATTATTTTTGAATAATTTTAATTGTTAGTTTTTCTGCATGAATGATTACAAAACATATATTTCGTACTAGAAACATTATTCTAAATTGACACAAATTTATTCAATCAATCAATGAAGAAAAAAAAAATTCCAAAAACTATTATTTCACGTAAAATTGCATGGACAGATAAAACCAAATCGATTCACAGCTACAGATGAATCGCAACATTGGACAGGAAGGGTCTTAAACCGTCGTCATAATAAGTATTTTCTTTCTTTAAGAAAAACTATACTCAGAGAAAATTTTGTAGAGTGTTCATCCAAGCGTTGCACCTCCTTTGAGTATTACTCAAACTGGTGCTAAAATATTTATAGTTTCAGAGTTGACATTTGATACGGGTTATATTTTTCAAATAACAGATACGTCAGTTTAAGACAACCTATAACAGATGAGGCGGTTGAAAAACATTTGAAAAAAAAAAAAAAAAGAAGTTTCAAGTCGTTGGGCAAAAAGGGTGTCAAAATAATAAATACCGGCGTAAAAATGTGTAACTGTTTTATCGACGTTTAAAATTTTAATGCCGGTTGTTATCTATTTCTTTGATACCATTCATTTATTTGTGCTAACATGATACTGCCTCAATATGCCAGCAAACTTGTTGCTCGAGAATACTTGATGGCTTATCTTGCTTGCCAAATTTCGGGATACTGTTCTGCTAACATTTTTTTAGCCGTTCTTAGATCTTTCCAACTGGCCTCGCCAAAACACGTTTCACAAGAGTTCGCAAAAAGCAAAGTAGACGGTTCAAAAATTTGATAGTCGATAGTTGAAGAATGCCAACTATTAATCTGTGTGCTGAACCTCGAGCTTAACGCCCTTTCAGCCGAAAAAGTTCCTTGGCAAAGACACTCGCATTGTTTTGTCGCTGCGCTTCACTTGGCAATGCCAGTTTTCACAATCGACCCTTTAGTAGCCGTTTCAAGAAATGGCATTTATCCTACTTTGTTTTGTACGCCAAACGATACAATTTGTCACAAACAATGAAGTTGAGAGATACTCGATCACTATTGGAATTCAATTTGCAATCTCGTTTTACTTTTTTTTACTACTACACACACAAGTGTAAATTAAGTTGAGCCGGAGATGTTTTGTCCAACTTTCCAAATTTATCAAGCCTCCTAGACAAGAAAAAAACGATAATTTGAACGACAATAAATCTAACCGCCGGCACTAAGTTAATGACCTGGGCAGTTAGTTAGAACTTTTTATCGCCTCAAGGCAAACATGTACAGGTCAACTTAGAGTTTATTTTTTTCTTTCACTCACCTTCAAGTGATTAACTAATGATCCTTTTTACAAATCAAATTCGGCGAGTTAAACTTTGTTAATCAACATCGTGTCAATTTTGAATAAACTGTTACATACAAGTTTACTGCGACCGACAAATCACTATATTAGTATATACAAGACCAGGGTATATTCGAGCTCCAATTGATTTAATCACAGTTTTTCGAACAACTTTAACAGAGTTTCCAATCTTATTTGCTGCAGTTATTTTTACAGTTCTTGTTCATTCGACAGAATCTCTCTCTCTCCCCTTTGCAACTTTTTCTGTTTGGCTTTTGAAATTGCTTCAACAATAAGCAAATTCAATTACACCGAACAATAAGCCAATTAAATCAAAGATGTTTTTAGCCATGTGAACATATAGCTTGAAAACTCCATCTAGCCAGACGAAGCCGGTCACTTATTTCTGTAATTATACGTGAAATGGAGAATTAATTTGTTTAATATACATGTTACGGGCACACTCCATGCAAGCATAATCTGACTTGAATGCTTGTGATAACAGAAAATTAATATCTTCTGAAAGGAAACGCCTGCCTTGGAGAGCGCTTCTAAATGAATCAGCTGTTTTAAAAATCCAACGGAGCGCATTTGTATCGCATTTTATAATCAGCAACAAGAATAAATAATAACTGTCAGTGAAATTAGCTTATTTTTGTTTGAAACAAAAAGGAAGCGCGGGAATAAAAATGTTTCAACTCAAAAGAATATTTAAAAAAATTTTTTTCTCTCTCTAAAAGAATGGATAATTGAATGTTAATTGCAAAGGAAATTTGCTCATCATTTTTCAAGCAAAAAATTGTTGTTTGATATCGTATATGTCAGTTTCGTAGCAAATTCGATGGGATATTTAAAAATGAAACCCTCTGCGGCTGTGCATCGCGTTTAAGCGCGATATTGGTGGAATAATGTGTTGAGTAATTGTAAGCAAACAGATACGTAATATGTCAACCGTATTTTGATCTATTTGTGCTGGTTCCCGAAACCGGTAACAGTCCATCGTTCCGAGGATATAACTAATCATTGCACTGCAATACGTCAAATATCACTACTAATTATTTATGCTTGCGTAATATTTACGTTTGTTACAAATGCCCCGAAAGTTATTTCAAATTCAACATTGTGTTATGTTCCCACGCTACCACATTAATGGGCTCCAAAAGTTTTGCAAACAATCCCCCTTTTAACAATAGAAACGTCAAAATTTGCAAAAGAATTCGATATAGTTTTCAAACTTATTTCATAACTTTGAAATAACAATTCGAATTGTTCAGTTTCACATTTTCCTTTTGGTGATAGGTGAAATTGATAAAACATGTTTCGGTTATCTTGTCCCTCACGGACGAAAATATATTTTAATTTGTATGCCTTATGGCCGATTTTTATAAATTTTTTATATAAAATATATATTTCATTTTATATTTTACAATTTTATATTAAATTTATAAAAAAAATATATAATAAATTTTGTTCATATATATGGCCGGAAGTATATTTATACACTGAAAAAATGCTACCTTATATCAAATATATTTAATTTGAATGAAGGAAAAAATATTCTCACATATATATGTGAGAATATATATATATGGAGTTGAATTCAATCAATTCAATTCAAAATAAGTTGACAAAAGTCAAAATATACTTCATTCAAATAAATTTACTCAAGTATATTATATGCTTGTGAAAATTTTTTTTTTATTGTATGGATAAAAATATTTATGTTTCTATTTCCAGAATATCCCTAGTAAAAAGGATCATATATTGTTCATATATAAAACAAATATTGACAATAGATTGGACATACATAGACAATATATTAATTTTTTCTAAAAATTGCTAATATATTGTCAATATATGAAAGTATATTGACAATATATGGACAATATGTAATCCTTATTTTTACTAGAGATATTTTTGTCCGGTTAAGCAGAATATTTTGGATAGGAGGGAGAAAAAATGTCGAGGAGAATGGATAATTTTTTTTGCAATCTATTGCTCGAATTTAATTGATAGCAGGAGATAAAATCAAAAAGCCGATGATGAATCGAAGACCAGCTTATATTAATGGATGGCGCTAGTTATATCAAAAGTTATGATTAGATTATGCATATATGCACGGCAGTGGTTCCATGGATAATTCGATGTGGCCTATTTAGATTCCAGTGCAATGTGGCTCGTTATTCCTTATGTATAACAGGAAGCTCTCTTTCTATTTGTAGCATTCAAGCGATACCGCAATGTTATTACGCACACGATAGGCGCTTGCGCGTCATGTTGAGCGGCTAGTCTTAACCCCGTAACGAAATGTATTCCATACGTGACTGGTATGATACTGCTGGACACGAACCCATTTGAATCTAACCGGCACGAACTCAAAGACACCGCCGCAACTCTGATTTCATAATGAAACGCTAGACAAGTGCCAATGTTCCTTGCTCTCGAATAAACCGCACACATCCTCATCTTTTCTCAGAACCCACACTTTTTCTCCATCATTTCAAACAAATTAAAATTGTTGTAGTTCAATCATTACAGAATCACTTGTTTGAATTATTCAAAACAGCTTTATCAAACGAACCATTAATTTATTTATAATCTATATCTAAATTACATGAATAGAGGTCAGAGGTCGTTTTAACAGTCGAACAAATTTCCTATTATATAACATTGAAACTGATTTATAAATTGTAATTGAAAATTAAATTAATTAAAAGGGAAAATATATACATTCATTCATTATCTCTTTGGTGAGGAAAAAATCAATGATAAGTAACAGTAGTTTTTTTATGTGTGTGTAGGGACCAATAGAATTAGGCGAAAAATTTTCCGTTTTCCAAAATGAAGCGGTCGAAAAATAACCGCCAGTGGCAAAAATTAAAAAAACTTAAAACTTGGAACTTGTAAAAATAAAAGGAACATACGACGTTACTGGTAATCCAATTTAAAAAAAATATAATTTTCACCAATCAATTTTGTTATTAGAGAACAATAATTTATTTAAATCTAATAAATATTATTTGTATATGAATCTAATAGATATTTATTAGATTCATATAGAAATAATGTGTATTCAAGTTGACTTAAATTTATTAAATTCAAATAATAATTTTTCTGCGTTTTTTCTGAGTGTATAGATTTTTGCATTTTCACATATTTTCTAATTGCCCTAACGATAACAAGTTGGTTTTGTATTTATCAACAAGTCTGTTAAAACTTAATTGGCAAGAATGTACAGCGATTTTGACTAACAAAAACTAACAAATCTGCATACTTACATTGCAAATTAAGATCGTAACCTCAAATCAAGACTGAATTTGAATTAGAAATTCAGCGAAGCTTAAAAAAGATATAATTTGTTGAACATCATTTTAAATTTCCAAGCCAAATTACGAGCAGGATGTTTTTTGCATTGTGTAAGTGAGTTTTCAAAGTTGCTTTTTGAAACTAAAACAAAAAGCTCGAACAACTGCTATCCTCCAAGTTTCGTAAGTTTTCTTATTTTCACTCGCACGCTTTTTTGTCAGGTTAATGTTTACGAAAGGGAAAATTTAATTATTTCTCATCCGGTAGAAAACGTTTCTTGTTTTTAGATTGAAACAAAATCGTATAATTGGATACAATGAAAGTACGAAAGATATATACGTTTAATTGGAGTTGATATGTTTCCTTGAATCGCGATTTTCGTTAATTGTCGGCAATTAATAGAAACTCAAGCGGTTGAGAGCAAAGCGGAGGAAAACGAGTTGGCCCGAAAACTATGGTCGAAGTTTCTTGTTACACCGAACGCACACCCCAACTGTCTAAATTAAAACAACATAACGAAATCAGCAAACAAAGAAGATTATAACATGGTTCAATTGAAACCAACTTGGGATGCATTCTTGAAAAAAATCTTTTCCCAAACAATTTCAGTTCACTCAACTTGTGGGTTTTCCCTACTTTCCCCCTCTCCCCCTCAACTATTACACTCTAAATTAACTTACGGCATTTGCGGGTGTTTCTGCAAACTTCGATGTTACATTCATTACATTATCTTATTACACGCATTATCTGACTGACTAATAATGTCGTAACTTGGATGAAAAGCTATTTTAAAAAGTTACGACTTTCTTTCTGATTTGCTTATGAAAGTGTAAACTCCCTGGCAAAAACTAAACACTCATCGGCGGTGGAGGAAAAAAAAAGTTCACCTAACGAGCTCGGTTTATTCATTGTTCTATCAAATTATTTCAAAAACTACACAACCGAGGGAGAGGCAGACCTTTAAAATCTATCTAACTTTATATGAAGTATGTCACATCTCTTAATAACTTTCATACAATATTTAAAACGAGATCCAACATGCAAAAAGCATTGACAAATTCACTGCTTTTATAACGGCAAAGTACCTCGCTCGCAAGATAACAAGAGAGAGAGTAAAAATTCAGAAAAAAAAAAGAAAATTCCACTCTTTTTTTTCTAATTAAAATCTGTCTTGGTTTAATGTAAAAAACCTCATACCATGTTCTGAAATAATAATTGAAGGAAAGGCAGTTTCAAAGCTTTGAGTCATTTCTATAAAGTATTAAATTTCATTTGCACCTTGCAATGAAATATCATTTTTATAACCATTTTTTTCGCCGGATTGAAAAAATAGTTTTCTTCACTCCGCCCGGCATAATGTATGAAATTGTATTTTGGGTCTCTGTGTGTATAAAATTACGAAAATGGCGGAGAAAATATTCTAATATCCCAAACTGATGGGAAAGAAATGGGCGATGCAAATCTTTTAGCGCGAGAGAAATATTGTAACAAATTTTACTATGATTGCCACGAGGGTAAATGTTTTAGAAATTTTTACTATTTCACTTTGTCAGTTTTATGCGGTGATTTTGCCATCAGTGGGGATGTAAAAAATGCAAGTCAATTTTTATGGGCCAACTATTATGGATAGTCGTGTTGTAGCCCTGAGACACATTACCATCCGCACAAATTGGTATGATTTATAATATTGTTTTTTTTTCTTTTTTTTTTTTTTATTATTATGATTCCAATTTGAACGCGACCTTAGTTGACCTCCGTTCTACATTTGTTATTCATGAATTGCACATATTTATACTGCACGGACAAAATTTTTGTTCCATTAATTATACAACTTGTTTAGGTTGAGTGAGAATCAGAAATGATGAGTTACAAAACCGAGGATTGACAGATGGTATAAAATTTGTCAGGTTATTCCCTTCACGCTGGGAGCTGAAATTTAAATGTGATGAATTTGAAATTTGGCCTGGTAATTGGATGTAAATCGAGAGCGCGTTGGTATTTGAGTTATAAAACGAATAAATCAGCCGGGTATCGCGTATCGAGACGAAATAACGATTACAAGCTACTTGAATTGAAAAGTAATAATTCCGCCGAGATGCATCGTCCAAGTTAATTACTGCATTTCCTGTGCGCGATCTCGTCTAAGATAGGCAGTTAAATCTCGAAACAAATTGAGACTTGCTCGAATTCGCTTCGCAGCGTCGACGTAATCACAGTCGTTTAGCGCTCCGAGATTCACTCAGCTTTGCCAACTTTGACACTTTAAGCCTCTGCCCTCGTTTGCCCTGTCTCGACGTACATTTTTGATTGATATCGCGCGGATCCTCTCTCGTTCTCCTTCTCTCTCGCCTGCTCCTCTGCTCGCTCAATCTCTCTCTTTTCATACAAACAAAAGATGGCATGTAAATTGTTTCCCTTATAAATCTGCTCAGAATTTCAAACGCCAATGCCAAACGCACACCTCGTGAGAATATTATCATCTGGCTTCTTTTATTCACGAACTTTGCTCAACTCAAATCGACGTTTCTTGTGATTGATTATGGTGATCGAAATTGCATCTCCCTCTCCCTTTGAGAGGCACACCTTATCGATCTTCAACATTTGTCACTCAGATAAAAAAACATCTCCATACCAAAATTGTTTCAATTTTCTAACCCCCCTCCCTCCCCTTAATTTATTTCGATTAAACCTATAAGGAATTTAATTGAAAAATCCATTTTAAACTATATTCGCCTCCCATAAACAATGGAAACAAAAATTATATGAGTATAGCCCAATTTTCGGCACTAAATCGATCGTTCAGAACTGCATCAACGGTATCCTTGGTTTTAGCATTAAACAAACGTATCTGTTATTAAAAATTAAGCCGTCATACCTCTCATGGTGAATTAAAAATAATACATTATTGAAATGCGTATTCAGTTCGAATTGTTCAATTAAATAATTTGAAACAAAGCACTTTCAACAAAATCGGTACAATTTTTTTTTTTTTTTTTTGTTTA
>JAAMPD010001938.1:0-18719 GCA_025266255.1 Trissolcus basalis | reverse complement strand
CCCCGGCACCCTGGATTTCACCTGCAGTGCACAATTCCTGACGACAGTGTTCCGGCCTTGATCAGGCTTGGTTTCCCTCGTCAGGTAAGAGTGCACCCGGTTAGGCCAGGTTACCCGGACAGTTGCCTGTAAGTTCGGCCTTGGTCAGGCTCGAGATCTCCTAGGCGCCGTTCCCCAGGTGAAACCAGCAGAGGTTTTGCCCTTACCGTGAACTTTCGTACTGTTACGACTTTTCTGTAACGCTCTTTTCTTTTTAATTCCACGATTTCGACTGTGTTTTTGACCTGGTGCGCTCCCAAATTTATACCCTGCGATAAGCCTTTCAACTTGCCTCTTTCCCGCTGAATTTCAAATTTCCGAAATTATTATTTTTTTTGAAAATAAAAGTTGTTAATTTTATTTCTTGGTGTTTTTCATCTTTTTGCCTTCATCTTGCCGGTCCCAAATCTGTGTTTCTCTTGTTTGTAACTTCCCTAGGTTTTTTGTTATTTGAAAAAGAAATTTTGATAGAATGTTCTAGAACATTCTATTGATCACGTCATCACAATTTTAATGGCGTGATTTTATAAACTTTCAAATTTTCAGGTCTTCATGTTTAACTTTTTTCTTTTGTTTATGCCAATTTTGTTTGTTGCTATTTCAGCTATGTTTTTCTCTTAATGTATTTCAGGTTTATTGCTATTTTGTTTAAATAAAGTTGAAATTCTGAAATTTGAATTGGATGATGCAACTTCACCTAATATTGTGCAATATCTATAAACAATTAGATTTTATAAACATTTCCTTGTTCATTTTGTTTATTGTTTATTGCTCATTTGTTGCTTGCAAAATTAGCCGATGAATAAGCTTTGTTGCTCATCCGTGTGTTAACTCCTTATCTGTTTAAATTAATAGATTCTAAAATTCTAAATTGTTACAATTATTATCGAAATCCATTAGAGGGGTCATAAATCATCGAGTGACGTCACTTGACATTGCAATTATTGCCTCTTCTGTTAATTAAATTGAAATTTTGTAGCCTAATTGTATCCGGCGATTAGAAAGGAAAATAGGTGGCACGGCGCTTGCACCTAAGCTTGAAGGGCGAAGAGGACGCGCGATCGTCCTTCTTGTCTTACTTATCCTTCTAATTGATCGCGTCATTGATTGGCGCGATCCTGCAACGCCTTATCTAGCGCGTCCTACTTGACGCGTGCCACCCAAATCTGTGTGTGGCCAAAAAAAAGGAAGAAAATGGCGTTTTCTCATAACGCTAAAATTTGTGTATGTTACAATGTCAAGATCCATCGATGAAATCTTTGGCATCATAGTGACTGATGATACTTTTGTCAAATTGCAGAAACTATAACTCAAGAATGTAATGCTCAATGAATTTTTGTTCTACTATTAACTTTTTTTCGGAAATCTTGATCATAAAGTGCAATCGAAAGTAGTTGGGAATATAAAATATCGGTTACGAATGTCACATATATGTGTGAACAATATTTCGATTAATATTGAGAAAGATTTGATGTTTAATTTTGAAATGCGACATTGAATGAGTGGACTGTATTTTCATGGGGTTGAGATCGGATCAGGCTTGGGGAACAAAAATGAAACAAGAGATTGATTTTGATTATGAGTATTTATTTTCGTTCAAAAGAAAGAAAAATGTGGTGTACTTCACCTTGAAAACTTTTCACCCCGACTTTGGTCGGGCTTTTAAGTGACCAGAAACTGGTTTTTGGTGACAACGGTCACAAATGTCGGCGACTACGGTCGCTTTTTTATTTTGCGACAACGGTCGCTTGTTATTCTGGCGACAACGGTCGCAAACTCGAGCAAACGACAACGGTCGTTGCTGCACGCTGGTGGCGAGGTTATGGTGCACGCTTGAGGCTTCGGCCTGCAAGGCGTGCTAGTTGTCGGAGCGCTCAGACTGAACTGTTCGGGGGGCGAGTCGGCCCGGCAGTCGCAGCCGAAAAGGCCGAGCTGCCAACTTTGCAACGAGTCCGCTAGAGGGCACTAGCGGATTCAAATGCAAATTCTGCACAATGTGACATTCGTTGGACAAAGTTTTTGATCGATAATTTGTATTACTAAGTTTTTGATGAAAAATGCGCCATTCTTTTATTCAACTTTTTCAAAATTAGTAGGAGGTTTGATTCGTTTTTATGGTTTTTACATATTTTTTTAGTAAATTTTTTTGATATTTTTTTGTCATTTTTCAATTTTTAGTCGTTTTTTTCTATCATTTGAATTAAATAAAAGAATTTTTTTAAAAATTTTCTTTTACAATTTCGTTTTTTATTTTTACTTTTCAGTCCCGATATTAATCAATTAAAAACTTTATATCGTCAAGAAATTGATTAATTCATTCATTTACAAGTATTCACAAAGAGAATTACAATGCAAAGTTCGAAGTAAATTCAATTGTTTGACATGTCAACTTACTTTGACATAACCAATAACAAACCAAAGATTGTGAGTTTGAAAAATACAAAGTGTTCGAAATGACATTTGACTAATTAACCAAAATAAATTTTTGCAATGACTAACACATTGTTTAATGTAACCATCAGTAAATACAAAAAACAATGCATCTCAATTAAATAAATACGTTGAAATAATAAATACGCTTATTTAAGCATTGTGAGGGTGGAAATAAGGAATGCGGGGGTGGATTTCACTAGGTGATGCCACTAACTTGTATTGTCACCGAAGTTATACACGCATGCCAATTTTCATAAAGATTGGTGAAATCTAAGTATGAAAATCTTGCGTTGCAAGATTTGACGACAAACAGTGTAAGTTAAATTGAAGAATTTAATTAAAAAACGTTCATTTTCATTCGATTAAAGCGACATCTTAATAAATTTTTTTCTAATTTTCAATACGACGGTTAGAAAGTTCAGACCAAGAACTTCTATTTTCTTTTTTTGAACATTTTTCTACAATGGAATATACTAAAGTATCATGGTTTGAAAATGTAAAAAAAATCAACACAAATTGGGTGTTGCATTTTTTTTGGACCAGTGCATAATAAAGCATAACATAATTTTTATAGATGACGTTAGCATGTCCGGTAACACTGCTCCTTCACAGTATGGCAAAGGTTGTACACGAGCGACTTCCTTGCCGGATCAAACGCACAGCTTCGACATCATCTCGGACATTTGACGATAGTACCCTCGTTTCAAAACACAAGGTAGTGAACTCACGGTGAAATTCAGGAATCCTCCGCCCTCTGCTTTCTTGAGAACAGCCTTTGAAGCAACCTTCTTCGATCTCCACACTGTTTTGACATTGGATCACGACAAAGACGACTACATCGGTGTCTCATGCAGCGCAGATAGTTTCGCACAGGGAGACGAATAGTTGTCTTTCAGACCTATTCGCGATTTTAACAGCAAATAGTTATCAGGCCAGATTTCCAGCATTGCACAAAGCAATGCAGTGTTCGACATCGGTAAAGAATAAAAAATTAGTTGTTCAGTAGTAAGAAGTGTGCAGGAATCCGAAAAACCTTTATAGCTGACCTTTGACAACGTTAAGAAGAGATCTATACTGAGCATTGAAAACAGTGATAACTTATGTCTGCCTCGTTCGATCGTGACCTCGCAAGCTTACGCGTTATGTGGTTCTTCACGGTCCAAAAGGGCACATGAGTTTTGGGTAAAAATAAGAGCGCCTCGTCCATTTCAGAAACAACAAGCGATCAAGCTGACCAAGATGGCCGGTGTGACGGTTCCTGAGAATGGTTGTGTGATCAATGAGATAAAAATTTTTCAACAATTACTCGCCAGAACGGGGCTGCATTAGTCGTGTACGGCTGTAAATCTTTGGGTGAAAATGGCGAATTACCCTTATTTGACGGCCGTAATGAAACAAAGGTCGTTTTTGGTTCCGTGGCGCACTGTTTGTTCATTTTCTATCATGGAAACACACACCATTTTGAACACGTTTTGAACATTACAAGGGCACTCGGCGTTCGCAACTATTGCGAGCTTTGCAATGCAGGGTACCAAGTGTCTGGGAAGCATCCATGTATCAAGAAATGTCCGCGTTGTTTTTAAACTGCTCGTTGTGAAATTGTGCGGCAGATTCGGTGTGGGGACTGCCGTCGATATTTTCACGGTAAACACTGTTTTGATCAGCACGAACGCGCTGATTCTTACACAACGTCAAAAAGCATCTGCGATTCTGTCAAGCTGTGCTCACGTTGTATGAAAAGACTGAATAATTTGACACACACATGCGGCAAGACTGAGTGTTCTATTTGCAATCGAATAGTCAGCTGCGAAAATCATCTTCGCTACATGCAACAAGCGAAAACCATACGAAAAGAGGGTGATAAGTTCTTATATGTTTTCTACGATTTTGAGGCTAGGCGAGACACGCTGTTTGAGGGATCAGACACAGATTACAAACACGTGCCGACTTTGTGTGTTGTGCAACAATCTTGCACGTTGTGGATAGGTGATGATGATTTAAAAAATTGGTGTCGAGAGTGAAACTTCTGCAAGCACATTCTAGTATAACAAAATATATCCACTTGAATAAAAATTTTTTCAGTCCAGGATTATGAAGATTTTGTTAAAAAATTAACGTAAATTCAAATTTATTCAATAAGTTTTATTATTTATTGAATCAAAAAGTATTAATTTTCGTAATTGATGTTAAATTTAGTATTTTCATCGAACATAATCTATCAAAACACGGTAGAAAATTCATCGCCGAAGAAAGTTGAAATTAAATATTTCCGAAATTTTTTCAAAAAAGACTTCTCAAATCAAATTTTAAAGTAGCCTATTTCAATTCTGTGATGCTAAAGAATAACCATGTGTAATTTAATTTCAAATATATCGTTTAGTTTTAGAGTTTTTCGCTGACAAACAAACAAACAATCAAATAAACAAACAAACAAACATATTTTCATTTTTATATATTAGTAAGGATATATATTTTAATAGTTCCATGTCTCGTATTTTATTGTTTCCTATTTCCGTTTAATCTGATATAAGCGTTTAATTATCAATTAGCAAACAATTTTAATTCGTTTTTTGATATTATTCATTGGTTGAGCTGTAATGGTAGAGAAACAGTGTGGAACAACATTTTTAATTGAGTCACGTCATCAATGTTGCTAATATTGTCGCTGTGACAGCATTTTTCATTTTTACGTGTGAGCATAATCGCTATAACTCATCAGGCGCTTCAGTTTCGGACCAGTGGGGCCATAGCCGGTGAACCGGGCGCATCGGTTACCGTCGAAATTTATTATGAGCTCCCAATCCTATGCACGAGCACTGTGACGACGAAAAAGTTGATCGTTTTTGTCATTGAATCAATTTCTAAAGCAACATCATTTGCAAATGTCAGTTTTTGCTTTTTCAAACATTTATTTCGACAATCTATCCATTATTTCCATTATTGAAAAAACAACAATCTCTACTGTCTGACGTCATCGCCAGTCAATGGTGCTACAGAGATAGCATTTTTCATTTTTCAAGTAAGGTTATGTGCCTTAGCGGTTATTTAACTACTGGTATTTATCTATGAATCGCTGAAATCTCGATAACAGTTGTGACATGGGTTACGGTCGTGACATTGATTATTTCTCGTAAATAGCAAGCTTCAGAATTAAAATAATGAGCAGCACAAAAAAAGACATCGAAAATACATTACGGACTAACTATTTCTAGTTAAATTAATGAATTTGATAGCTTTTTGAGATGAGCAGTGAGGATTATGTCTGTGACATAAAAAAGTAATATCTCGAATTTCAACATGTATACATAGATAAAAACCTTAATATTCAATGAAAAAGGTTCTAAAATGACAGAAATGTAGCTTATTACATCTAGTTTTTGTGTGCTATTAATAAAATTATTTTTCTGCCACGTACCGAGTGACGATTATAGTTTTGCTTTGTGTTACGGTTGTGACAGCTAGAATTGTTAACAATTTTTGACAGTTTGTGTACATATAGATTTGATTCGCACATCTTATTCTAAGTTATAAATTTATTCTCCAGAACCCGGGGAACAATTCCCTCATGTTGAAAGTTATTAATAACATTGCCCATCATAAGAAATTAAAATTTGTCGCAGCAATATGTGAAAAGACACCGCAAAAATTGACAGATTTGAACTTCGATTTGAAAATTTACTTTGATTTGTCAATTAATCGACCGAAAATCTTATGTGATTTGAAGACTGATTATTAAAATGATGAAAAATCAGAGCATCTTTGCGATACTTGAATAAACCGTTTCTGATTCAAATTGTTTATTTTTATTTATTTCACGCGATCCTTTTCCAAGGTCAGGGCAACCTCCATAAAAGGCTGCCCTATCTAGTTAGTTATTATTCATCACGCGCTTGATTTTCGTTTTAACTCCAACTTCGCGTTACATTTAATTCGTTTCGTAGTAGTGGAAAAGTTCTCGGTTCTATTTGTTGGTTGCTGTTTTGCATTGGTTTTCTCTGCTGGCTTGATTTCTGCATCGAATCATCGACCAACACTAGCTGTTCCTGAATAATCACTGAGTGAGGCCATTCTGATCCTTATTCGAACTTTCTTTCCTTCATTTTATGTTAACTACATTTATTGAATTAAATGATTTCAAATTAGCGCATACTCGGGAATTTAGGTTAATGCAAACGCGACATTTTCATGCTTGAATTTAGTCAATGAGTTGTATCTCAAAATAGGACAGGAGTTGTATCTCCACTCAATTGAAAATTGTACATTTCAATTTGAGTTTGAATGTCCAAAAAAAGCGTCTCTTTAAATTTATTTTCTTATTTCAATCAATTCAAATCTGCGGTGTTTATTTCCCGCATTTGTTTATTGATTGTTCTTGAAACTCAATTGATGCTCGTTTTGTTTATTTGATTTGAACATCTAACTTTGACGTTAACTTTTTAATGCATCATTGAGTGAATTAAAATTAAAAATAGTCATGGGTTAAGTTTGTTTTGCTCAATTTGTTTTCTTTATTGCGATTTTTTTGCTTAATACAGCAATTCATTTAAAGTTAATTTCGAGTCTGATTTCTTCGATTTCTTACCTTTGCATTTTTTCATAGACGCATCAACTAATTCATTAATTCACTGACTACGTTATTTATTATTCACCCATTGAACTTTATGGAATTTTTCTGTTTACATTACACAAAATAAAAGCCTTATAATCATCGATTTATAATAGGCATTTAATTCTGTAACATTAATTCGAGGCAATACTGAAATTGAAATAGTAAAGGGTTGTGTTTATTTTAAACCGACTATATTGCTGTATTAGGTCAATACTTTGGCATTGACGCGGTCAAAATTTAATCCGCAGCGTCTGCCTTATTATCAACTATTTTCATTCTCGGGTTCGTTTCAAACGTTCGTATCAAAACTAATTTTAGATATTGCCCATATGATGATTTCTATCTCATATAATTGACAATTTGCAGCTTTTTCAAGTTGCTGGACATAAATGTCAGGCAGAATTAACATTATTCAAATTATTATTGGTTTCATCTATGAAGTGTAACAACAAATAATGACATATAAGCTTCAACTGAGTTTCGATTTAAAATTTGTTATTAACATTACGGTAAAATGAAAAATTCGAATAGAAGTAACAGATATTTATAAAGTTCCGTTCATTTTTTACTTAAATTTTATTACAGTATTGCTTTATACTTTGTATGAATAATCTTCGGCTAAAACCACGATTTGAATGAATTCAAAATGAAAAAAAATCCCGTTGATCGGTCAAGTAAAGTCCAATGACATTTTTTATTAATAATCAATTAAAAATTTGTATTTTTTTCTACATATATCACTTGTAAGTCAAGAACATTGTTCATCGAAGCATTTGCAACGTTCTAATCTTTAAGTTTAAATCTAGAAATTTTAATTGAATTCGAATGTCTGTGGATTTATTAGACGTAACTGCGCGCTTAGCGGTTTCGGTCTTAGTAGTACTAGATATAGTAGGAAGAGAACTACTACTTGGTAGTGTGATTGTTGAAAAAAATTTGAAAGATGGATGAGACAAAGAAAGACTCAAATATGTATTATTGATAAATATTCCAAATGTTATCGCAAAGTGATAGATTGGGCCCCACAGAAAACGTTATATATTCTTCTGCCCAGATAAAGGTTGAAAAACAAGACATTTTATTTAACATGTTCACAATATTACCGTCACCGACGGCTTTATTGTTTTGATTTTGAAAGTTTCGTAGTTGTGGGGGTCGAAATTCAATTTCAATTTTCAAGAATTCTTCAGAAAATCTTATTATTGCGGCCCTAATTTAATCCATACACTCCCTCCCAATTTCGTCTATCAGTTTCTCCATCCTGTTCAGAGCCTCTTCAATTGTCGCAAGGTAGACGCAAATTTCACGAGGCATTGTGAGGCCTTGACAGTAAACACTGAAACGTACACATACAACATCAGTTATTTTTGACATGACAACGTGTTATAAATTGGTGGATGCCGGCGGCCATCAGGAAAATGGCGTTATGACACTTTTCATTTTTTTTTTCATCAACATTCAACAAAATGGTGGCCATTTGAAAAAAAAGTGACTTTTAGGTCTTTTTTTTCGCATTAAAACGTGATTATGAATCATAATTTATTGTTCTCAATGAATTTTTTAGTTTTGGGGCCCCATGAATTTAATAATCTTCCGTTTGAAAAAAAAAAATAGGAAGCTACATTGAACCGTGCGAGCTGCACAGTGCACCGCGCATTAAAAAATGCCTTTTCTAGAAAAACGGGTTTAAAGTCCATGCAAACATAAAAACGGTTGTAACTCGTTTGAAATTAATTTGTTTCGACTTACTTTGAGTGTGCGATGCTAGAGCTATATAGTAAACCTTCTCCTTCCTCAAACAGATTGTTTGGCTGGACATTTCGGACGGTTTTTTTTACACGTGTTTATACCACTCACAGAGCCCTGCTCCGATTGTAGAGCTATACCTTTAAGCGGCTGTAACTTTTTTGAAATGCGGAAATCGAATTATGGCTTTGCACACTGATAAAGGACAGTCTGAAGATTGTAAAAATGCAAAAAAAAAATCGAAAAATTTTTGCAAAAGAAAACCTTCCCTTAAATCTTTGTTTTTTAACTGAAAACGTTAGTAAACTAAAAAAACAACATTTTCATTAACACAGCTACCGATTCAAAACATTCATAACTAATTTGCAACTAACTTCACGATTGTTTTTCAAAACTTCTCGAACTTTAAACAGTTGAATCAGTGAGAACAGTGGTATTAAAGTGACGTTCAGTGAAACATTGAAAAGTGATCACAGAACAAGGAAATTCCGAAAAAAATTTCTGAAAGTGCACTGGGTTAATTTTTAATCACCTAGTCTTTGTTGGGAAATAAGTCAACATTTTTTGAGGAAAAAAAGTTTAAAGAGGTATCTCAGCTAATGCCAATCACGTGGACGTGTCCGACCGTTTGCCAAGTCAACTAGTAAACTTTAATCATGCGATCTATCGTCAACAAAATAAAAGTACATTATAGGTCACGATATAAGAAAGAATATGAAGTCATTTTTGTATGCGTTATGAATTTGATTAGATTGAGATTTAAATCGAAATGTCTACCTTATTTTCTATAATCCAATATTCAATTTGAATTGTTTTTGACTTCATTTTGAATTTACGTTCATCTTGAACGATTGACGTTTGCTTCGCTTCTCAATTATCAAACGGAGATCAAACCAGAGTTAATCTTTTTTTTAATCAAAGATTATTGATTGAATTAATTTCAATCGACGATCCAAATTTTATTTAAATTTCAATTTCCGATTATTCGATCAATCAAAAATGATTATTTGATCAATCAATTGATAGAAAACCATTATTTAATCAATTAATCAATGAAAAATATTTATTTTATCGATCAGTAAATCAAACACAATTATTCGATTGATCAGCTAATTCAAAATTTATTATTTGATTAATAAATTAATCCAAAATTAATAGTAGTGTCTAGGGTACTATAGCGCCCCAGCCAGACGGATTACGTCATAGAAGGAATTTCCGCGTCCGCGTTTTTAGGTGCTGCTGTTCGACGGAGGTAAAAATTGCAAGGTCAGCATTTTTTTGACGGTCAGAAAAAAATAACAAAAATAACAAAAATGACAAAATATGATAAAATTTCGACACTCGAAAAATAACGAAAATAACAAATGAAATATAATAACATTTCAACAAATGAAAAATAACAAAAACAACAAAGTGAAAAAAAGTGATAATTAAATTTCAATAACTGAAGAAAAAAAATTTCAAAACAAAGTGAGAAAAGTGATAATAAAATGAAACGAGCATAGGTATGAAATAGAATTGTTATAAAAGGAATATTAATAAATCAAAAAAAATTGGTTTATCATCCGTTACATTATTTCTTTTATCACAACTAGTCTGAATCTCGGAAAACTATCAAACCGAGTTTTTACAATGTTAATAATTGAATACATTAATTCAAGAATGACGATGTAAGCGACTGAATACAATTTTTTTCAGAAGAAATTTTTGTATTTAGTGAACACAGTGATTCTTGAAACTCTTATCTACGTATGTGTTGTAATATTCCTGAACGATTCTATCATTGTCTGTATATGAGTTTCTGAAGACATTATCGAACTGATTGAATTGAAACCACCAGACATAAAAATGTAGAAACATAACACAATAATGTCCACAAACGTCAGACGTTTCGCTTTAAAGTTGACGATCGTTCCACTCGAAGAATTTGCAGTTCCGTTTGATGGCAGCTTTGTGATACTTGACGAGGGGTGGGAATCCAAAACTATCGAAGAAAGTGCCGTGTCCATATTTTTCAACGTAAACGGAGACCCAGTGATTACCTGGTTTCGTATGGTCATCCAAGTTGAATACAAAACCTGATGGTCGAGACCAAAATAAAGGTATTTTGTCGGCTGGGTAAACACCTTTAGATTCGACTGGTATCTTGTTCAAAACGTCTAAGATTTCGATCGTGTCCATCAACCCATTGTTACCGATCCTCTGTTTGTTGTATTTGTTGTCAGTAAAATCGATGTATATTTCAATTTTAGAAATCGGTAATCACTTGTCTACTGGCGTCTATTTCCAGTACGTTGTCAAACTCGGCATAAATTATACAATTCACCGTAGAAGGCTTCTGCGAAACGAACTTTAATTCTCAAACTTCCGTGTTTTACCAAGTTCCAATGTGTATCAACATTAGCAGACAAATCGGGAGTCAAATCAAAAACTTGGAGGCAAAAACCATTTGCGTAATCCGTGCGCCCGATGCAGTTACCATCGTCTGAAAAGTGTATCCTAGTTCCAGAGAATAAGGTATGGAACGCGTCGACAGAAAAATTATTCGCAAAATCAGGTTGCAGCGGCCGAGATGGAATTTGTGTTCCGTCCACGTACAAGGCTACATAGTTAATGCCGTGATTCTTGAAATTGAAAGGATTCATAGCTGAACTCCCATTAAATGCCTGTCAACAAAGCTTGTCAATAAAACCCCATGACTATTCTTTTTGGTATCTGTCCTAAGTACACATTGTCGAGTGTTTCACCGTGCACACCTGCGTGTATGGCTATAGCCTTAACTTCAACTCTCATCATACGGTATTTGGCCGTTGTATGAGATAGCGTTTTTGCATGAGCCAATAGAACTCCAGGTCTTATTTTTTACCGTCTGACGATTAGCGTTGCTTCTACGATTCGCAATAGGGCAGTGTTGGATGTATCGATCAGACAAAAATTATCCCGTGAGCGCACTAGACGCATTCGTAATTCAAAACCGTTCGAAAGATATTTTTCCTGATTGAATATATCACTATGCAAATGTCCAATGAGATTGACTGTCTTGCCGTCTGCAAAAAGAGCACGTCTTTTGACGAGTCCTGAATTGTCAGAGCCTCCTGCATCCATATGTCCCGCTTGGTCTGCGTACCATAGAACGCTTTGTAGGTCAGAATTTTTGGCGTCGCAACCGTAATTTAAAAGTGTTCAATGTACGCGCGATAAGCGTATGCGTTGTTCGGTAGGGAAACGAGTTTTTGATTAAGGTAAACATTGACTTGATTGAACAACGAGTGCATTGAATTATTCACGGGACCAGCACCGGCGTCTATAGCTATCCCTTGTCTTCTAAGTACCATTTTTACCTTCACAGATATCATTGTATGGGCAAGATCAAAGTACTTGTCACTACCTCCCGGAACGACAAACTCGATGGGCGCGTCGTCTGTTTGAGATGAAATTGGTTTGTAGTGTACCCATGATCTACTCTCGATAGTTGTCTGCGTCGGCGTTAATATAAATAAATCCAGCTCTGACTTCATGCATTCACACGAGTGTGTGTGAAAAAACGCCATCTCGATGCTTAAGCAAAAATATCGTCAAGAGGTCTTTTTTCCACAATCTGCCTTCCAACCGTCTTGGTTTTGCTGATACGTTTTTTTGTTGACTTTTTAATAGGGGTACGTCTTCTTACTTTTCTTTTCTTACGAACGATCTTACGAGGAGAACGGTTGACTGTTGAGTGGGTAACAGGATGTTTCTTTCGTTCTTTATATCCTGATCCAGTCATTATGTTTTTAATTTTTTCATCAGCAGCTCTTTTGAGATTAGCTGTTGATTCTTTAAACCTTGTTTTGAAAGATTCTTTTGGCGACATGCGCAGCGAGGCAATATCTGATAGTACGTTCAATCCTGAACGGGCTATTTTACGCCTGGCAAGTTTGGCTCCAGACTTGATCAGTGGAAACCCTGTTCGGAACAAACCCCCAAGAAAAGACCCAATTCCGCTCCCTCTTTGTCCAGCACCACCAGCAGAAACTTTTAACCTTCCTCCTCCAGTCTGACTATTGTAATAGGCGTAGTAGACCATGTTCAATCGATTCTCTTGAAGTGAAGTGTTACAGCCAGAGTACCACGATTAAATAATATAAGTTCACCAAATTCATTTCTTGTATCAATTTCAATAGTATCGAAATACGTCTTTAGCAAGGGAATATATTTTGGTGACGAAAAACTGCGTAACCGCATACTCCCATATTCGTATTTCTTAAGATCTATGGGTACCACTCTCAATAAAGGTGTTTGTACGTCACCTGTGACATGAGATTCGCAGATATCCGAATATACAAACAAGACGCTAGGCAAAGCGTTCGATAACGAAGCAGGATGTGCTGAACGTACAGAATCTGTTAATCCTAAGGATACTGGTTCTTCATCTTCGCAGGCATCAAAACCCATGATAGCACATAATACTTTTGACATTGAAAAACGATGATCAGTTTTTTCACATTTACACACTTTGGAAACGCTAACGTGACACCCGTTGTCGAGCTTAAATTCCAAATGACCCACTACCGGGGAAGATAAGTTAACCTCGTCTAATAATTTGTGAATATCTCGATATACGCCTGACTTAACGTAGGCCTTAGACATACTGATTTTTTTCTTTCCATCTTCTTCTTTTTCGGTCCACATAGTAACATAATTTTTTGTCACATCATTAGGGATGTAAGAAAAAGTTTGCAAAAATTGAATTTCACTGAGTCCAACAACCCATTCACCAGTTAACCGCCACTCGTGAGGTATTCGTGTTGTAAAACACGTCGTTTTATTGTCAAGGTAGTATTCCATGAAAGCGTTGCTTGGGAGAGTCATGTAAAAATCAAATTTCATTTTGCTTCTCCGGTCTAATCCAACTAACGTAGTCGTCGGAAAGGTTCTTCGAATTTACGAGAATACGTTTATTTTTTCCGCGTCCTCGCGTGTCAAGAATTTTGTTCACTTCTAGTTTTGATTGTGACAAGTGTCTACCAACTCTGACAATTTCTTCTTCATAAAAAATACCGTCAATTATTTCTTTAGATAGATCAGCCAAAGTGTATACTATGGGTTGTCGTTGACTGTGTATACTTACAACTTGAAAAACCTCGTCTGTGAAACCGCTCTCATACCCTTTTTGAAAGGCTGACTTGCCTCGACTGATACGTACAAGATCACCTATCTTGTATTTACCAGGACGGTTCGGTATCTTTTGCAGTCTTTCTGACATAACTTTGCGCACGTTGGATGCGTTTTCGAGAGTAACTTTTGCTGGTACAGTCTTGATGGTTGAATGAAACGAGTGATTATACGAGTCGACCAGTTGTTGCAAGACATCAATGTACCTTTTCACGTGTATGTGTGTGAAAAACCTATACATTTTCTCCTGTATTGTACGGTTGAAACGTTCTACTATTGCTGATTTGATATCAGGGTTTCGAGCAATGCGAAACATAATATTCTTTTGTTTCAAATATTTCTGGAAATCTCCACTTAAAAATTCTAACCCTCTATCGCTTTGCAAAACGATTGGTGTTCTGGGAGAACTTTTTTTGAGCACTTCTGTAAAGGCCCGTATTGTGGATTTGCTTGATTTATCCTTCATCGGAACAACCCATGCATACTTGGAGAACGCATCTATAACGCTGAGCAAATAGGTGTAACCATCATTGTACGTTTTGAGAAGCCGCAAATCAATGAGGTCGCATTCCCACAAGTCATCAATGTTCGAAACGACGTACGGGCGCCGAGGAAATTTTTTTCTGACTTGTCGGTGCTTGTTGTACGTTTCTTGTTTATCTAACCATTCTGAGATTTCAAATCGCTGTGTCTTATTTTGAGCTGTCGTTATCATTCGTCTCTTACCAGCGAAACCCGCAGGGTGGCTTGGGTCGTAATATATTTTTAGGAATTTTCCGATGTTCATTATTTCTTCAATTTCAACGATTTCCACGGTGATTTGGCAGGTCTTTCGCTGGCGCTCTCCCCGCTCAAGAATTGATCACTATCACTTTTACTACTAGAGTAGGGTGTTTTTGGCATAGATGAATCATCGGATGCTCCGCGATCACTCAAATTCGGGATTTCCAAAAATGCTGTGTTTTTTCCTGGTGAAAACAATCTCCACAATTCACTGTTACCAATGTATTCGCGAGGTACGTTTATTTCTCGAACCACACTAGCAAACTGTTCTCTCCCGACTGCTTTTATAGATTTTCGAGCTCGCATGGCTTCATTCACAAGATCTATAATGTTCGATCCCTTGACCGGTTCACCGTGAATTGATACTGTACCGTTTTTGTTCCAGGAAAACACTTTAACCGGTACATCTTGCAAATATTTAATCAGTAGCCTTGCTTTCACCTTGTATTTTGTAGGTACACTTGCGACGATTGAATTTTCATCAAATTCGGTATTACCATTATTTTTTTCTGGTGTATTTTGCTTGTCGTCAACTTGAATATTGTTGCTTTGATGTTCCCTCATATCTTCGACCAGACGAAGAAATCTTTGCATAGCTTGTTGAAACATTTTCCACTTTGTATTGTCATCGTCCGAATTCGAATTAAGTATTTGATTCATCTCGTTATCGAGTCGGGTCAATTCCGTACCAGGCGTTTGAACAGTTCTCATGGATTGTTTTTGTATTTCTTCCAATTTTTTTATTGTTTCGCTAGGTATGAGAACCATTTTCTTCGCATGCTCCATTTTTGTCTTCTATACACTTTCAACGTTTTTGAGACAACACATTCGCTAGTACTGAACCTACGACCGATAATAAGGGTAATAGAAATCCGCCTTTCTGTACAATGAGTCTTTTCTTACTTTTCCAATTTCCTTTAGAGTCAGACAATTTTCTCAGGCATTTGACGTGCTTGGACAAGCGTTTTTTCTGCACCTTCGTTACATCGACGTTACCTTTGATGGTGTTTAGTGCGCATTCACATATGCATTTAATCATTCCAGGATCAGCGTTTTTGATTATTGTTTTTCGCTGCTTTTCGTTCAGATATTGGAGTGCATATAGCAACGATGCGTTTTTTACACTAATAGGAGCTCGCTTTGCCATTATACGCGTAAGACTGAGACTGTATCCAGATTGTTTATACTTTTTATTGGTTTGCGAGGTATGTAGACATAATTGTACTCATCCGTCGGAAAAATACAGGTTCGGAATCTACAGTTTTCTGGTGTGGACTGTTTTAAGTCGAGCAGAAGGTAACTATATGGTTTCAGAGTTGCATCGAAATAAATTTCTTGCAAAAATTTAGGGCTTTCTGGGGATACCTGTCGCGCCAGATGTAATATCTGGGCTCGATCGCGAGGGTTTTTGAATAAAACTATGTAATTGGTATTAAGAGAAATATCTCTTTGTCCGCTTCCCTGGTGAAATACGTTTTGAGTGATGAAAAATACGCTGAGGTTTGCATGGTGAGATTTTTTAGTAAACAGGTCGACCATAACCTTCTTTGATGACTCGCTCATTAGATCATCCACAATCACGAGTTTAGTTTTATCAGGATCGTGTGAATAATCATCGGCGTCGGGTAAACCTTCTTTGAATTCAATATTTTTTCCAAAATCGATGTAACCAGCTTGCCACTCGGCGTAGTAAAACAGTATGCGGTCGAATTTCGTGTCACACATGTATGTTGAATATTTCAAAAACTTTTTTACAAATTCTGTCTTACCCGCCCCGCTTGGACCACAGATCATTGCAGTAAAAGGATGATGGAATACCAAAGCCATTCTCTCTGAAGTAAAATTACGAGGATCGCACTAGTTGAACTTCATTAAATTCCGCGCTTTGCTCTCTTTTATACGCTCTTCTTCTCTCTGTCGTTCAACTTGTTCCCTAACACGTTCCAGTTCTTTTTGAGCTTTTTCAATTCTTTCCAACTCTTCCTGTCTCTGTTTATCTTCACGTAGCAGTTCCTCAGATATTCTGCGCTCGGAATCAGAATCTTTCTCTTCGAGTCTGGTGTAAGGTATATTCGATTTAGAATATTTTCTAAACGTGTTGTTTCGTTGGTGCCTTTTTGACGAATAAGCATGAACCAAATTGATACATTTATTCATATAGCAGCTATTCGAGAACAGTTTCAAGGTAATTCAAAATTATTTCACTCTGAATCATAGTATCAAATTACGTTTTTTTTGGAATTTGAAAACGAGTTTTATGTTACTGTTTATGGAGATGTTTGAATTCTCCGAAAATAAAAGTAAACAATTTTTTTATTTTGACGACGGTATTTTGAAACAAAACAAGCTAATTCGTACACGTGTATTTCTGTTACGTAATAATAAATTCAAGATTAAACATTGTTGGGTTATAAGAAATTATTACGCCGTAAATTATAATCCATATTTTTCATTGCTACTTTAGAACTTACATTTTTTGCATTGAAAATTGACGGTTATGACATTGCTTTTTTTTTAAGAACTTGTGTTTTTTTTTCTCTATTCCATTCTATTAGTAACGTAGAGACAAAATTCGTTGAACACTAGGTCATAGATTCCACTATCGGATACAAAATATGGATATTGGGCGACTACGGTATTTTCGATCTTGCGGTAATCAATTTTAGTTTCATCTTTTTCATGTTCCATGATTATGTCATATATGTAATTAATTGCATCTGAATATAATCTTAGTCTTTCCAACCAGGCATACACACATCCGGTGAGACGAACCAGACCTTTCCAAGATGTTTCCTGCAATGTTATAACGTTTCGAGATCCATTCACCGCTGTCAAAAATAAAAATATTAAATTTATCATTCTCTCTATATTTGTTGACAATTTTTTTTCTCTTATTATTGGTACTTACGTTCGTCGCTCTCGACGTTAACAGCTTTTTTTTCATAAGATTCAATAAATTCAACACAACTGGATCCAACCAATGACATCTTTCCGAGGGAACCAATATGAGGGTCTTCGAAATAACGCGAAACGTACTTCATCTGACTCACTAGAATGTCAAACTCTCTATCGCTCAACCTGACACCGGTCCAAAAAGATCCCGTCAATGTTACACAAGCACACCATTTTCCACTTTGATTTTTCCTCAGTCCAGGTATAACAAATTTCGATTTTGACCCATTTAATGGGTACACTTTGGCAAGCACAGTGTCAGAAATTACCGAGTTCATTGTCGAGATTCTTAAACACGAATGAGAGCGTTCTTGAGATCTTATTACCCTATTAACAAGTCTCATCAAAACTTTCAACTAACGCCATCTCAGGAGATCCGTTCAAAATCCATTCACGGATTTTCAAAGATCTAGTCAAGGCACAGACCGCGGACTCACTTATTCCTTTTTGACAATGAAAGTAACACTTTTCTTCAACGTGAGGCATTTTTGCGAATGATGGATTCAGAATATTCAGTTCTAAATCTATGATCTCATTTTTCAGGAACTTTTGTAGGTACAAATATTTGCATTTACCTCTCACGTAAATTTTCTCAGCATTTTTTGCTATTCGTACCAATTCGTTCTTCACGCGTCGTTCGCAGGCAAATCCGTGAAACCATTTAAAACCATGGTAGAAACGTGTCAACCATTCATTACGCAATTGTGTTTCACTTCTCAAACGCGAAAATGGAAAATTTGGATCGAGAATCCAGTGACCAGTAGATCGATGTTTGTCTACAGAAACGATAGCAATTTCTTTAGGAACGAAATTATTGTGATCATCTATAAATCCTTGCATATCAATTACAAGTATCATATTGACCGTTTTTTTGTTAACTGAATAGAAGTCTGGCGAGTTCGATAATTTAAGAATGAAAAAAAAAAAGATGTCATCTTCTCAAGAAAGCAAGCACGAAATAAAATATGACAGCAAAAAGTTTTTTTCGAATAAAAACAAATTT
>JAAMPD010001937.1:0-18763 GCA_025266255.1 Trissolcus basalis | reverse complement strand
CAACGTTTAATTATGAAAATTCAGTTTTTTTGTTTAGGAATGTGTAAAATAACTGAGAGAATCCCGCTCTTCTCGTGAAATCAAATTACAATCACTGTATTAATTTTTAATCTAAGAAATCTGTAATGTCGGTAACCCCCGGTTCGACATTACCTTAAGAAATGTTTAATTGTTTTTGAGCGATTTTCATATTTTGAAAGTATAAACTTTTGGATCGAGTTGTACCCAAACGACCTATCACAAGCAGCTATTTTCAACTTGATAATGAAGTTAACGTGATTACGCTTGAACTAGATGGCCAATAATTTATAAAATTTTGCCAGAGTAATATTCAATATTTAAAGTTATTTATGTTAGTTTTTTGAGAAAAGTCATCTCGTTTGATTGAATTAAAAAATATCTGTTCCGACAGAGACGATATCTCCGAAACGAATTTGTTATTTTTTATACAATTTTTTTAACAAATATATGTTATTGAAAAGAACACGTAATTTAAATTTTATGAAATGCTGACATAAACTTCCCTTTTTGCTGGAACTACCTTAATTTTACAAAATATTAAACCATTTTTGAACTCAATGGTTTATATTTTTTAAGGCCATTTCCACCCTTGAGTAGAAATGGCATCATACCTGCCCTGCACCCCGGTCCGAAAGACACTAATCATCAGTCCAGGAACGAGCGCCCTTGTTGCAAAATATACTATTAAATGTGGTCTCTATACGCTATTGTCGTATCTTCCAAAACAATGTGTATGACAAAGACGGTTAGCCATGTTTACATACAACAATAACCAAGACGCCCAATAATATGGCAAGAGCTAATGTCAGTACCTCTCATAGTAAGTATCATTTACACATATACACTTTTTCATGGAAGGCGTAACTTTATATAGTTTTACTAATAATTTGATTTAACCTTATTGAAAGACAATAAAAAAAAGTGTCTTCCACGGGTTATTATTGACAATAGATAGACAATACATGGGACAATATACTGATCAAATATCGACTAATTGACAATGTGTTATAAATTTTTAAAAACAATATAAAATTTTTAAATGAATTATGTTCAGACATACGGACAGTTATTGTTAATATATGTTTTATGTATGGACAATATACGATCTCTTTTACCCGGGAGATTCTTTGCGCGCTCATGCATCGACCAGGCTAATGCACCAGTTTTACGAACTCTCACTGTCAAGCTCAATAACCTTGTTAGACTTCCCGCGGTCTAACTCGGTGAATTCGATCTTCGGAGAGATCGCCTTACAACACATAATGACTTGGTATGAAACAATCGGTTGTAAAAAATGATAGATTACGAAAAGAAAAGAAGATAATTTGAAGTCGCGTGATTATATATTTTCCATTTATGTGATGATTCAATATTCTATTACGTCAACGGTACAACTCGAGGGAAAAGGCTTTAAAAATTGAAACAGTTTCGAAGCTGCGTTTGTAACTTTTGCCCAAGTTGAAAATAATGTTCGACATAACGACGAATAATTAATCATAAAGTTGTTTTTTAGAAAAATATATTTAAAATACTTTTTTTTATTAAAAATTCAAATTATTTAAAAATTTTTTTTTCTTCTGAAATGGTAGTCTATATGTTTTTTTTTTTTATTGATTGACAGTTTTTTGGGCTATTGCACTTGAATATTAAAGTCTGTTTGAGAAGCGTTAGAAAATTGATTTTACGTTTCTGTTTATATGTGTTTGGTAACAAATGTTACGATTCGATTCTATTAATAATAGATTCGTCAGTAATAAATGAAATTGCAAAATCACGATTCACGTCAAAAGTTGTGCAACTTTTATTTTGCACGTTGATAAATGTTAATAATTAATTGATTCGAAAAAGTATCGGACAAAAGACCGAACTTTCACTTACGAAGAACCGTTTACAATTATTATTTTTACCAGAAAAAACATCGCAGTTCTGTTTAACTGAGAGAAAGTGTATATGTATTGCTTTCGATTTGACTAATTTCCTGATTTTCAGTTGTTGAAATTCATTAAGACACCTTCAGTAAACGTACATCTGTTGAACAAAAATGCAAACAATCGTGAGATAGCTATCAAATTAGAATTTCAAGTTCATTGTGTAAACCGAAGTCGGTCAATGCAATGATACATATTTGTAATTGTCGCGTGCTCAATTTGAGAGTAAAACAGTGTTATGATAGCAAATTATTGAACTATGCATCGACACTAATTTTCTTCTTTATATCGAATCATAAAATTTTTAATGGATTCCAATTTTGCATTGAAGGTAGAGATGAAATCGATTTTTAATACATTTTTCAAAATAAAATTTCAAAAAATTATGTAATTTTCATTGTTTTTTTTTTTTCGTACAATATTTATGTTCGATGTAACAATGTAAATTCATTGATCAGCACATCTTCAAGGTAAAATACATTATTGTTAAAAATTTTAACTTTTAACTTAAAATATTTATTACAACAATTGTTTCATCAGTTAACTGAAATAAAAAAAATGTCAAACTTAAGAATCGGAAAAACACAGAATGAGAACCTAGTTGGGAAACCAACATAAGAAAATTGCTAAACATCAAAGACTCTATTGCATATGTAATTCTGTTGCTATCGTTGAGTGACTGATTTTTAATAAATGATGAACAAGGGTCGGTTGAATCGAAACAAGATACCTGTTATTTGATCTCGTTCTGTTTAGGGTTCTTGATTCATTTGAAAATATGATTTTATTTTTTGTTATTTTTAATTCGAACAAATTTGAAATGCAGTTTTGGAAACATTTGAAAAGTAAAAATAAATCACATGTTTGAAAGTATAGTAGCACGCCACGCAACACGAAAGTGAACTAGCGAATTATATGAACATAAGAATTATTAAACATCATATCATACGTGACACACGTTTTGTGTCACAATCAAGATTAACTTAATGTCCTCAAATCAATAAATATGACAACAATAATACATTATCACTTAAACTACATACAAATTAAATCTTTGTTCCGCAAAATGTAGACATTTTCATAAATATATTTTTAGAATATATTTAAATAAATAGTGCGCGTGCATTATTGTTTACATCTGAAAAGCATTTACACATGGGGAAATCATTTGGTATAGTGAAAGGAGGGGGTATACTATCACATAGACAAGGTTACGCATCCTTAAAGAGATGCTAACACAATTCTTTTTTCTCTTTTTTACACTTATGGAGACATCGTTAATGTTATCTTTGTTGCACCTATACGACTTATGCATCACCTTAAACACTATCATAAGAGGACTGATATGTCAACCTTCAAATTAAACAAACTTGACAAAGACAATCGCAATATTCAAATGTGAGTCTACATTCCTAACAGGTAACAATATTTTTAATTATATAAAACATTTTTATTCGTTTTTTCTATTAACAAAGAAATATTAAAATAAATTCTAGTAATGATTTAAAGGAACTTAAAAAACTGATTTTAATTTTTACAAAAAAAAAAAATATAATAATAATAATAAAATAATATAAATAAAGAAAATTGTTCACAATGTTTTGAATTTGTCATTGGTATCTTAAATTGTATACATACTAAGAAATATTCTGCCTTGAATGATTTGATTATGACATAAACATTGATGATGAAATGCCTTCATATACTGTACAACAAAAAAGAGTGTTTTGTTTTATTCAAATGTTGGAAACAATTTTTTAAGTAAAAATGTTTTGACAAAGTGTCTGAGTACTTTTTAGTAAGAATAGTTAAAGACACTAATAAGACATTTAATAAAATTAAATAAACTACAGAAATCCTTGAAGTTTTGAATGAATACTAAAATATCAATGAAGTATAAACCTATAAAAGCGTGTTAGCAAGCGGCGTTAGACTCCTAGAAGTGTGGTCGTCTCTACAGAGCTCGCTTTCAGCTGCCCGGCTAGCTCAGTCGGTAGAGCATGAGACTCTTAATCTCAGGGTCGTGGGTTCGAGCCCCACGTTGGGCGCATCTTTTTTTTCTTTCGCCAAATGATTTTCACATGGCTATGCAGTTTCAAGCTCAATATATTTTTTTAAAGAGTCGAATAGAAATTGAATATAAAATCACCTAATCGACATCGAATTCCACTTGAACTCTCGTTCTCATGTTCCCATCAACAATTTCCTTGTTTCGTTCTACGAGATCCCTTCACCGCGTAATTAAGCATTTTTATAATATAATAAAGCGTGGTTGAGGTGTTTGTTTACGATTGCGCAACGTTATTACGAAAACAATCAGGCGGCTGTGCCGATGTGAAAAAGATGTGCGCCGGCCGGGAATGTATACATGGACTTGTCGGATACGCTGATGATGCTCTTTGGGTTCGCGATATCGCTTTTCTTGCCAGTGTGAGAAAGCGAAAAGCACTTCAATTACAACGATCGCTCGTACTTCAACCTTAAAACGTTACTTTTAGGTGCACTTTGTTCTCCCCTGTTTTCACTTTGATGTGATGTTCTTCACATAAATTGCTCATTGCTTACTGCTATGAATTAAAAAAATATAAATAAATATAAATAACGTTTTTTTAATATTAAGTAAATTGCAAAATTTACTTTTTAACCTCTTTTTTTCTTCATATTCATAATTTTAATAATATAAATAATTGACAAAAAGAAAGTTCCTTAATTGCTAACTTGATGTTTGCATCAACGTGTGAGTAGTATTCAGTTTCATATTCAATTTTAATATTTAGATAAATTAAGCACTAGCGAATGATTTTAAAAGTTTTCAAAAAATTATGACACTCAATATATTGATGATCGGTTTTCGAAGTATTCTCTTAAATTGATATATAAAATTAATTTTATACATTTAATTTAAATTTCGTTTAATATTCTATCTAGTAAGAAAATTTTTTCTGTGGTTAAAAGAAATTTCTTTTATGTCTGCCAGATCGTCCGTCGAATGATGCAGTTTTAAATTAAATTTTGACACAGATAACATGTCCTAATTTGATATTTTATTCTCCTGAGGCTGATATTTTCATACACTTCTGGCACACTCTTTTTCATCCTATTACGCTGAGAGAGATTTATTCATTTCTCATATTTTTTTTATTGCTGAAGTTAGATTTAAAACTAACCAATTATCTAAAATTTTGTTACGCAATTTTGCAAATAAATTATCGTGATTCAATTTTATCCAAGTTTTTCGGCGTGATTGATGATACGAATCTAAGTTACATAAAGATGTAATTATCCAATTAATTTTTTTTCTCCAATATATTAAACGACAAATAAGCTGAAAAATAAAATTTCAAAAGTTGGAAATAGTCTCGTTATGGTATAAATTAACTAACAATACATAACGTCGTAGTAATTACAAGCTAAAACATTGGATTAAAGTGTTTGTAATTAATTGTATTGGTGATGTCATTATTTAAAATGTGAATTTGTTATGGTAGAAAGTAAAAATGATTCAAACAAAAGCTCGATAAATATGTCTGGACTGTAGTATTTATATACGCAAAAGTTAGTAGTGGTCGAAGTCGACACGACCCCGAAGATCAATTCTTCCCCTGCGCGGGAATCCTCTTTTCTCGAACCCCATAGATATATGCCGGAGACACGTAATACACGAGGGCAATGGCTTCGCGTTCAAGTGCATGGCACACCACAGTCGTTATGGAAACGTAGTGCACCACACAAAAGTTGTCACTTTTTACCCCGCGCGTAATAATATCTGATTGATAAGTTCAAAGAACTTTTTGTCGTTGACGTGCACGAACGCACTTTCGTCGTCGCGAAATCACGTCAAAAACAATGAAAAAATGTCAACACTATGTTTTTATAGTTGATATCATTTTAGATAGATGTTGTTTGCATCAGAAGTACGTGTTCTTTTCACTCTACGTGTGAAGATTCAAAATTTAACTATTTGCATTGCATTTTTAGTTCGAGAATTGTACAATATTTAATTTGTAAATTTCAAATTTAACTTTGCTATTCATGTAATTGTGTGCTAACCGAATGAGTCAATATAGATTAAACGATGAAAAAAATTTCCATATGCAATTCAGATTGTCCAGTCAGCAATCAGTGTTTTTAGATGTATGCAAAATTATTCTAAATTATGGAACTTGGTGAGACTCGTATAATTAATGGGAATGAGAATGTGTTTTAGATGCGTCTTAAGATGAAGACACAAGGTCTTAAAGATATAAAAGACGAGGAGGAAATATTCTCAATGATTATCTTGTTCTGCATCGTAGAACAAAACTAAATCGACTTTTTAAACTTGTAAAGATTTATTTTAAATAATTAAATAACCAGTAAAGTTGTTTGATTAGAACTTATGGAGAAACAGCTTTTCTTTCAAGAAAAACCTGCAACGTTTGTTGCATTACGGTTAATACTCTTATCTTATGTATACTATGATACCTAATACTAACTCAAGAAAAATCACGATTTGATTCAGATAAAAGTTTTATATTATTTAAAATCGATGAAAGACATCGCAAGTTTTTCCGATAAAAGTAATATGGAAGCGAAACATGCTTGACTCTCGATTTCTTAAATCAATTTCCTTTACAATTCATATTTTCTGAAATCACTTTTGGCTCGATGATAAATGAAATCTGCATATACAACTTGCATTCAAGAAATGTGTCAAAAAATGCTTTGCAAATCTCTATAACTTTCACATCTGAAATTAAAACAATGATAAAATGATTCATTCATTGGGGATAAGTTATGTGATGTCTGCATGAGCTGGACAGAGAATAGATAGTAAGATCAATTGTAAGAAAAACGTATAGTTGCATTATGATCTCAGAAAGTTTGCCGCTCGGCCACTCTGCTAAGTGCACAGACTTTCTTATTAATCCAGTCAGAATTCTCCGCGTGCTCTCGGCGCGTTACTTTCCGCATGGATTTGCAGCTATCGATTGTATGTAGCTCCCGTGTGTAATATATTATCAGAAAAAATCAGGTACCATTATTGTAGCTAATAGAAAGCGTTCTTTTTTGTTGTATACTAATTAAAATAACGAAGTACTGTATTGAAACATTAAGTTTTTTTATAAAATTGAATAAATTATTATTATTGTCGTAATAGTAGTACTTTATAAATCAGGTACTATTAGTGTGTCCAATAGATACGTATTTTTGTTAATAATGCCCTGAAACTGATTAGGTCTTAAATTCAGCGCATCTATTTTTCGATATTTCTTCAGAGTAATAATTATAGTTGAATAAATTTTTTTAATCAGGTACCATCGGTGTACCTGGTACAACATTCATCATCTTTTTGGCAATTTTACCAAACACATCAAGTAATAAGTGTGATGTATACTTTCTTTACAACTTTTTTCATTAAAATAACTATTTGAATAAAGTTTTTTCATCAGGTACTTTTAAAGTACATGGTACAAAATATACTATTTTTGTATTTTCATGAAGCAAATTGAGTATTAAGTGTCTTGCATATTTAATGTGATACGGTTGCAATACTTTTTTATGAAAATAATAATGGTGTTATTTGATCGGGTACTAGCAATGTACCTGCTGAAAAAACTCTGAACATTTCCCACGCTATAATTGATAATTAAAAAGAATAGGGTTTAAACAATTTTTATGTAATTAGAAACTGAAATTTTCCCGTGCATTCAAAGGGCAGACCACGAGTTTTATCCCAGCATGGTGTGCATGCCGCTCCCTTGCTCATGCACTGGCTGCTTGTGTCCATTCAAGATGTGCCTCAACAAGAGAGTTTGCCATGGCACACTTCGCTGCACCATTGCCCTGCATCGTGAGTGTGCACTTTGCGTTCGCAGGCTCGGCGCTTTCTTCACGATCACCGTTCGTACTTTTTGGTCATTTTCAAAAACAAGTCGCGGTTACAAATTAAAGCCCAAGTTTGATTTTGCAGTGCTAATAGAAACATAGTTATGGTTAATGGAATGTTAAAAAAATCATCCCGACTCGGACGTAAAAGGTCAACTGACTGGAATTTTCATGCAATTACACATTCAACGCAGCGAAACTCTCGCGAGAATGTAGACGGAATTTGTATCCCGTGTGGATCGATTTTTTTAGTTCGAATTTTATACCATTTCACAAATGTTTCAACTGTGAACAAAAAATTACTTTGTATAATTTTAGTACTTTTATCATTACTTTTGTTTGTTTATTTTATTTTAATTCAAATTTGTTTCTGGGAAACATTCAAATAAATCCTCAGCCCTTTTTTTCCCTTCTGCGAATGACAAATAATTGAGATCGGCTGTACAGCCTTCGGACGTAATTTTATGACGGCCTTCATTTATCAAGCTCTGGTGTACACTTTTGAAAAAATTATTGTACCAGCCAGTAATTTCGGACCCAGAACAGTACTTTTATTCCAATTTTTTCATCCGTCGTTCCAGCACGAATCGTTTTGACGTTTTAAATTCTTTATAATATGCAGCCTCTTTTTGCAACTTATTTGCCTTTTGAAGTTGGTATTTTATTTTGACAATAAAATTGAAATCTCCAAAGCGGATCGGCTCTGAATTACTCTTCGTACATAAATGAAAATATCTGTTTTTCCTCCACAAAATAACGTCGCTCAATTTCGACTACTCCCAGCTGGATTGCGAAGAAAAATGTGATTCGATTTTATACAAATAACAAATTTTATTTATTTTAATTTTAGTTTGACTTTTTTTATAAAAATATTTAAATAACTTTGCTTGCAAAATACGCAAATTATTTCGTTATTGAAATATTTCTATCGAAGGTTTATTATTACCGATTTGGATAAATGATGAATTAGCTAATCGATGATTTTGATTCCCATCGATCATACGCATAAATTCGTTAGTCACTATCGATTAATTTAGACATGACTTACTTAACAACAACAACGCTCTGGTGACAAATTGATCGATAATGAAGCTGCTTGTTGTTATAAATGTTATCAACGCAACCGGTGACTATATCGATTTTTGTTCATCATGAAAAACATTACACTTCAATTATATATCAACTTTAGTCTCGCAACAGCGTAGCTCATAATGAGAAAAATATAGACTGCGAAAAATAACTTACATTGTGTAAAAAACTGAGAGGCATTCAGACAAACGGCATAATATCTACAAAGATGTTATTAAATGGTTGACTTTTAATGTTTTTAATTGTTTGCTTAGAGTTAGAAAAAACAAATCTGAACAAATTGAGATGCTTTCGAGAGGAAAGGAAATCACACGAGCGCAGAAACGATGATAAGTGGCAGCTAAATCATCGCGCAGATTACAATCTGCAGTTGAATGAAGACGAAAATTCATTAACTTCGAAGCAATTACAGCGCGAGTTCAGAGAAACACGTCGTGCTGACGCACGAAATGGCAAAATGATCGGTGCAGTGCAGTTTTGTCTGATCTTATTGTGGCAAACGAAAAAAATTTTTCTAAGCGTGAAATTTGAACGGCTTTCTCGATGTCCCGATATTATTCTTCCTCGCAGCGGTTTCTCACGCAAAAAAATAAACCCCTTTAAGAAGGATGATCGGTTTAGAAAGTATCAGCCTGTGGTTAAATTCTACACTCCCGCCCAGCTTCAAAAAAATTCTCACAAAAGAAATTGTCATATTTATTATTGAATTAAAACTTACCTGATTTTCTTAACAAAATTATGATAATATCGTTCATTGATTACAATTTATAAAATCAGAATGACAAACGGTTAGAAAAATGTTTAAAAAATCAACAATTTTTCAACAAGCATACTAAAGAAGCGATGGCTCGAGAGATAAATGGGCAAATTCTAACCCTCTTAATTGAAAGCAGCTTGAGTTCAATTCCTATCACGGATAATTTTTTTTTTTCTTTCTCAACTTAAAGTGATGAAAGTTGAACAATTAGTATCAGATAATCTTCTACAACATATAATATAATTTTACTAAAAGTGAGCGGTGAAAGAAAAAAGTTTTCGGATGGAAGAAGGATTTAATTGTTTAAAAAAAAATTAGCAACTCATTTGAATGAAAGAGCTGTAACGAATGGGTAGTTCGTCGCTTTCAGATGTACGTGGAGAAGTTATGGCTCGAAAGACGAAGGTGTGGCTCGCTCGGTTACAGGATTCGCTGCTTAGTTATTACGGTCGCAGTGGAAAACAGATTAAGAAAACAATACGGCATTACGAGACATTTTTATGCCGACAAAAACTTAACGGCCTGCCGACAGTTTCGAAAGGACTTAATACGCTTAATTTGTTGGCTTATTTGTGCGATGCGGTATGTCGATAAGTTTTTGCATTTGCATGTGCATTTTAGGTGGGACACCTGTGCGAAAATCTAGAGATTTTTGTGACGTACCGCTGATGGGAAATTTTATAAACGGCTTTCCCAGGAATGAATTGGACGACTTTTTTCCCCTTCGACTGCTCTCGCGGGTTGTATCTCATTAAATTGTTGATTGTTTTTCAACAGATGGAAATTGAAAAATTGGTTCGTCGGCATTGCGATCGGACGGATATCATTACAAAATTTATGTCTGTAGTCCATTCGCACCTTTGCCGATGAAATTGAACTCATTAATTGAACATGATGAGTTTTCAATCGATCCTTCGATTAGGACCTTGATGTAACAAGAATCCTTGTGAATTACGTAAAAGGATTTATTAGTACTTTCTTTTTAAATGAATATTACATCTTATACAATTTGTTTAGTTTATTCGTGTTTTTAAAATGACCGAAATTATATAAAAAAATGAATAAACGGAAATGAAATCGCAGTGTTAAATTAAATTAATCAATTCAACCAGTTGTAATTCTATGAAACATTCACTCTTACATCTGGTATGAATTTTTGCATCAATGAAAAGAGAAATGTACGCGCAAATGGTCCCCAGAAATACTTCATGTTTCTGGAAAATTGAATTTATAATCACGTAACACTTCAAATGATTTGACGTAACTTTCATTGCACCGATCGCTTGACCAAACCAATCCGTGACTCATGAAATCAAAAACCAAGCGGGGCTGCGAGGATTCACGTCAAGGACGCGCGAAACTCTTTCGCCTTGAAATCCGCGATTATTTTCCGTTTCGCTGTCCTGTCGCTTTTTATCCGATCTCAGTTTTTGCGGGCCTATGCTGTGGAGTAATCGGAGTAGACTTGCACGCATCTGCATCCTTCGACCACATTCCTACATCTCGTGCTTTGTATGGGGGGGTTTTTTTTTCATTCCTTTCTTTTTATCAACAAACACCTGTCCCCGTGCATACCGGACTACTAATTACGTTTTTTAAATTCGTTTATGATTAAAACATTTTAAAAAATTATATAAAAAAAATTGCATTCAATTTTTGAATGCAAACACCTTGAAAATTTTTTCAACACTAGAAGAATTTAATTTATACAGGTAAATTGGATAATAACATTTTCAAACATAATTCGTTATATTTTTAAAAGTTTACAGAATGTGAGAACACTTTGAAAAAAATCAATCTTAAATGAGATCTTCGATGAATATTTTATATGTATTCGAAAATTCGCAGGGGTTAAATTTTACTTCTCGGTACTTCTAGTGTGAAATTCAAAGTTACGTTATTTTTTAGTAAAATTTTGACGGGACCATTCCAATGGTTAAAATAGCCGAAAGAGATGAAAAATATGTGATAACATGATTGTAAAATAAACAATTTTTCAAAAAACGTAATTGAGGATCGATGGCTCGAATGATCATTGGATGTTTGTCATCAAGGTAGACAGAGTTCAAATCCCATTGTGGTTTTTTTTTTTTTTCATATTAATAATACATTAAATTATTTTGGAAATGATTTCTATTACTATCTTGTACATTTTTAATTGTTTTTCTTGTTTTATTACTTTAGATTAAATGTTTTCCGTTTAGTCTCTGATTATTTTGAGTGTTGCCGTCCGATAAAGAGAAATTGGGCGGAGAAGGGACATTTGATTGCGATCTTGTTTATTAATCGTGGTTCTTTGAAAGCGACTCGGCGTTATACGCCGCTTTATCTGCAATGACACCAGGATCGGCTTTCAAGCCGCCACGAATAATCAGGAAGCTATTACAAAGTTGATACGCAGGCTTCGAACCCCAAACGGTTTACATTTTGGACTTACATTCTACAGTTTCAAATTCAGACACGAAAAATAATATTAACCGTTCCAAAGTAACAATTAGTTTGTTACTAACAAATTATTAAACATTTTTTCATCTAAAATGAAAAAAGTAAATGAAAATTTTTTTTGTTATATTATTGCAGAAATTATTGAAAGTGATTTTTTTTTCTCCGAACGGAAATTCGATTTCTAGGAGAATCATTTAATAGGAAATTGGCGAAGATTTTTTAAATTAAAGTTGCCTGTCATAATGATTTCAGTCAGTCAGAGAGGAAAGTGAAGTAGCAACAGATGATTGACACGAGTATGCAATTATCGAACAAAACAAATAAAGAAACCGATTGCACATCGGAGATTGAGCAAAAGTGTGCTGCGCCGGTCGTATTTTTGAAAATCGTGTCCAACCGTAGGACTTAATTATGCGCCGCGCTCATCTTGAACACAAGTCACTCGATGCTATCTCGCATATTAGCCTACTTTCCCCTAAATCAGGATAAGCGAACCGAATGGGTCACTACTTTTACCGTTTACGTACGCATTAGAAAAGAAAAAAACGTACAATCACTTTCGATCGCGCGCGCGAAATCCATCAGCGGCATTTTAATAACAGTTCTCTACTAACATTTTCATTCCAATAATTTTTTTTTCTCCCCTAGTGAATTAATCGGAAATTAACGTTATAATTACATTGTTTGCCTTGTTAACAAGATTGCAAAAGTAAAATTACATATGAATAAATAGATGAAATAAATTATATATATTATAACAATTACGAATACAAGATTTTATATTTGGTTGGTGAACAATAAATAAATTAAAAAATATATATACATTTTGTAAATAATTTTTTTTTATACAAGCATATTTTATGAATAAAATATTCCGAGTTGTGTAACTTAATTAAGAAGTTGAACAAATTGAAAGAATATTGTTGAAAAATGAATCATACAGACGTAAAAAAAACTGTAGTTGATTTTTTTCGAAAAGTGATATGAAATGTATTGCCAATTATAGTCGGGATCATAATCGAGTTGCCAATTAAAAGATTTATGATCGCGAATCAACGGTAGAGCAGATAATAGAAAACGCATGCGATTCGTCCCGGTCGGCACTGACCTACTGCGACTGACTGTGATTAGAGTCACGTAACGCTACGCCTGGTTGATGCACTTCCGGTTCAGTCGCAGGTAAATATCAATCGAGATAACGCACCGAAATGATTAGACCAGTCAAGTTGCACACACTCACCTCGAGTGCACCTTCTATGACTAACAACTGGCTGTAAACCCAATTTACACATTTTTTCCCATTTACCCTAATTCATAAATCTTTTTCAAAAAAATTTTTTTAATTGCAACGCGGATTTTGCTCAGCATTATATAACAATTTGCATAACACGTTTGATCTCTTGTATTAGATATTGTCACTTATATCTTTAGTATAGTTTTTTCCCCTGCGCTGCTAATTTGAAATGTTGCTATAAAAACGGTTAGATCTGTTTTATTACAAAATTGAAATGTTGTATAGTTTTATCGAAATTGTTCAAACTTGAATGAACAAGTTGGAGATAATTGACTGATTATTATTTTTATTCTCGTTAACAAAAAATAAAAATAAAAATACACTTATAAATAACTTGTGGAAAAAAAATTGTGCACGCAATCATCTTTAAAGTTCAATGAAAATATATATTTTTTTTAAGATTCTATAAAATAATTCTTTTTTATTGTTAGTTAATTATAGATTGAACTTAACGTTTTCCTCTCCTTGTATGAAGAGCAGATCACATTTATTTAAGGAAAACACAGTATTCTGAGTTACGTGAAAGATTGCTCATTAACGCATGATTCAAGACCAATTATGTAATTTGTTATTGTGCATTGCCATGAGAAAGATCATGTAGGAACCGAAGATCTGCAAATTTTAATGGCATTTTTTTATGCTGAAATAATTTCATATTTTATATAACGGTCTTTCATATATCCATTTTTATTAAAACTCTTGCATAAAAATGCTTTTAAAAACAATAAACTTTTTCTCTTACGTCGAAAAACGTAATACAAAATTTAAGAAATGCATTTCTGAATTGAAAAAGAAACTTGGTGTTTTGAAATGAAAAAAAAAAATGTTTTGTTTGCAGAAAAAAGAAGTATCGAAAGTGCAGAATTGTCGTTTTCAATACCAACGAGGCAAGCGACATGGAAAGTCCACAAAATTGCAGAGAAAACGTAGAGAAATTGTTATTAGGCTCGTGCGCTGAAAATCGAAAGCCCAGCTTTCCGCCTGAGGTGTAAAATGAACAGTAGTGATTAGCATCTATATTTGTTGATTTTTTCATACACTTTAAACAATCTTTTAATTTTCTTAACCGTTTCTTTAAATTCTTGTTGGTTTATCTTTTATACTAATCTTTCATAATCAAACAAAATTATAAGCATATTTATAACATGAAATCTTTTCTGATTCATTCTTTAATTAAAAAAAGAGAAAAAAATGTTGTGAAAATAAATATCATACCTGATTTGGTGTTAGAAGTGAAAAAAAGTGATGATGTAATAGCCTCAAATGTCTCTTTTGTCACTTACATTATTTGAAAATGTTAACAGCAAAACGTTCAACAGCCTATATTTTCATTTATCGCGCTGCAATTTGAAAAGAGCAAATTTCGCAGTGAAAATTTGTTCTTGGAACCGAGATTACCAGACTCGATGCTCTTGCCCAACTTCGGCTATTCAAAATCGAACAGTCAAGTTGAGTTTGTCTAATATTCTCTCGAGTGTAATTAAATATCTGACGAATTCATACAAATCAAATTAGAAATTGAATAATTTTAATTGAAACTTATCAAAATATAGAATTACTGAAATTATCAATTTATTAAATTAAGTAATAAAATTATGGATACGACATTATTTAACCAATCGTATTTTTTTTTTAATTTTCTTTAAAAATTCTTTAAAGAAAATGTAATTGCAAAATTCAATTACATTGAACTAATATATTTTGTATCCCAGTAACATCACAAGGTTCCTGAAATTTTGTTTCCGAACAGTGTAATCTACGAGTTAATGTAAGATAAACAATTGATAATTTTATAATTTATCAGTTAGTAACACAAGTTTCGTATTAAATCGATCAGAAAAATAACCACTTTTTACAGTCAGTTTAAAAGAAAAAAAACTAAAATAAAATTACCTCTCAGTTTAAAATACAACAAAAACAAGTTGAATAAAAATATTCTAAAATGTGTTCAAATTTTGTTTAGTTTTTTTCATATTGACAAGGTTTTGAATACAAACCAAACAAAAATGACATTAAATATTTGAATATTTTTTATTATTTTGTTTTATTTTTAGATTATTTACAATAAAATCAAAAATCGAAAGAAATATTAATACTGTAAAATGTGCGCCAAATATTTAGTTTCACAGAAGATAAATATTTGTTTATTATTAGATTTTATATAATAACCAAAAACAATTCGGATGATAAAATAATAAACAAATCCAAAAAATGAAAATCTACTTAAGGAAAGGAAACATTTTTCAATGAAACTTTTTGGTACCCGCTTGGAAAAGCGCTTTATAAAAAGTGTGCAAAAAAGCCTTGCCCGCTCGACCCAGAATCCACGCAGCCGGGATTTCTTCTCCGTTGATTCCCCCCGGCCAGGAAAATAAGGTCGCGTGGAACTGAAAATCGAACCTAACTAAACACGTCCCATCGTGTGGAAAAATGCGCGGGAAAATTTGTAGTTTTGTTAAGACAAACGTGAAGCCCGAGGGGTGAGAATTTTACTGAAAAGTGAATTTGCAGTTTCTGTGTCAAACAAAATGCATTCAGCAACGCCAGCTTCGGAAGCTGCAACTAGGGTTGACGGGACAACGCGGGCGCACTCGGAATTGGGTCAAGCAATTCAGTGACCCGATTTCCCAGATATCGAGCGACACAGAGGAGAAAGGAAATGAAATGGGACTCACTTGTGCTCGAATTCTAACACATCTTGTTGATCAAATAGTGACACATACCAATATTTCACTTATTTTCTCTTTTTTTTTCAAAAATAAAAGTCAACAAGAAAATAAACATTTTTCCATTTTATGTTGAGTTAAATATTAAAAGTACAGGTCAGAGGTCACGATATAACAATAAAGAAAATATTTTTTTTAAGTGGGACTGTAACAAAAATAACTACATTTTTGTAATTTTCAATCATAAATCTACTAATACAACATTTTAGAAATGATTTAATTTAATTTATATTGGACAAATAATATATAGATATACATACAATACACACATTTCAACCTTCGAATTCGCATAAAATTAAAAAGGTTGTATTTAGAAATTGATTAGACAGATATTAACACTTAACATAAGTATTCATAAAATATAGGCATTCATAGTATATTAATTATTATTTGAAAAACGAAGTTTTTATATTTAGAAGTCACAATGACAATAAAGAAATCAACATTTAAAAAAAAACGTGAATAACTACAAAAATTATTAAACAATGTTTTTTCCATCTATGTTTTAATTAAATTTATAATTTTTAATTAATTTAAACTTGAAAGAAAGAGAGTTCAAATGAATCGGTTAATTTTTGTTGCAATTATTTTTTGACAAGTTCATTTCGCGTGTAATTTCATTTGACTTTGTAATTAACTTATTAGCTCGTAAGTGGAATTATTTGGGTAATGAATAAATTATGATTCGATATGTTTTATCAGGACAGTCGCAAATATCGCGAGCGGAAATAATTGAACCGGAGGTCGATATCTGAACTGTTGTCGGAATATATGGGTCACGAGCAAACCTGTTCGGGATCGGAAGGTTCCGCATGCCGTTGAAATTGCAACGCGCAGTTGTGTGTTTTCTGCTTGCTGCCCTGCATTAAAACGCGGGGATACTAATTTGCAGATTTTTTTTTTCTCTTCTCTTTGTGAATAACAAGCATTTTTGCTCGTTTTTTTTTCTTTTTCAAATTAAATAGACGAGCTTGGTAAGTGATGATGAGCACGCAATTTTTCGCGTCCTAACGGACAGGAAAAATTGCGCCGATAAAATTTCTGCGATACACCTCTTTATCGAGATCATAAATGGACGGTCGTATCTTTGTTTATGCGCGGTGAGCAAACTCACGAGCAAAAATAAATTGGAATAATGGACACGCGACGAGCATCTAATTAATGAAATTCTTTGTGCGGTGACGAAAAAAAAAAAATAAGAAGAATTGTGTGACGCGTCGTTTAATTTAGGCGAACTTTATTATTAACATTTTGACGAGATGAAAGAAAATCCGTTTAATTAAGAACAAAAAAGGTACAAAAATAAACTGTTTGAAAATCAACAGGAGAGCCTTTAAATTCAAATGAAATCTCGGCTTGAATTTCGTTTGAAATGTTAATTGTCATTTCACCAATTCGATGTAACTCTAATTGAATAGTTTCTAATTAATTATCACGTTGGATCACAAATGCTGTAAGAAATAATTTGAAATTTTAAAGGTTCTAACATTTTTTAACTATTTCAGAAAAATTGAATAATAAAACTACTATACTATAAAACTATATACTATAAACTATAAAAAAATATATTATTCAATTATAAAAAACAAAAAAAAAATTAATTATAAAATGTTCATAAATCTTTTTTTTTTTTTTTAATTATTTGTGATAAAAAAAGATAATATAAAAACTGAAAAATGCCAATTGAAAAATTGACCAAAAAAAGAATTAGTGTTTTGAAAACAATAATTTTTTCTCTACTTTAAATCATAAACTGAAGTAAAAGTGATTAAACCAAGCCAATCAGTTTGAAAGTCTAAATAGAACGTTTGTGTGTATTTTATAATCTGATTTTGATATCTTCACTTATCGCCAACGATTTCTTATACGACGATAGTCGCAGGTAAAAATAAGGCACAGACGCCGGTTGAACTGAAAGCCTTATCTAAGCGTGTGTGTTTCAGTAGTAAAATAACCGCTCCATTTTGTGCTCGTGCGTCCGCTAAAATCCAGCTCGTCCTCGGGCGCAAGTTTACAACTCAGGTAACCCAGTCTGAGCGACAAATTTTTGTGGTTTCTGTTCATTCGCCAACTGGTCTTCGGTTTTTGATGACTTTTCAACAATTTCAAAACAACATTTGTCAACCATTTAATAACAATAATAATAAAATAACAAAAAATATATTCATCCAAACATAGATTTGTTTATTCAAACATAAATTTGTTTATTTATTGTTTCATTATCATTTTTGTTTTTATTTTTGAATGAAATATAATAAATAAATCATTGAATCAAAAATTATACAATGTTTTAAATAAAAAATTTGTAGATGGGAAAATCTGTTTGTTTGAATGTTGAAAAATTGAATATTGATAAAAGGAGAAAATGGAAATGAGTGATCAACAATGGGAAACGAGTTGTCAACGTGTGTTATAAGTCGCGAGTCAATTCCGATTGCCGTTCTCAGGCTTATCAATGTCGCTTCCTGATGAAACGAAGATTTAACAAACGCCGTTGCGCAACGATAAAAACCTGACGTGTTGTATTTTGCATTCAGTGTATGCGCTTCGCAGATAATAAAGTCGGCGAGTATCGGCATGTACGCTCCTCCGCAGAAAAGGCACTACAAGGCCCGTTGCTGTTACGCGTCCCGCC
>JAAMPD010001936.1:67870-80085 GCA_025266255.1 Trissolcus basalis | reverse complement strand
CCTTTTGTCAATTGTATTTTTCTGTCGAGGCCGGCCGGAAGCACAGCAAAGACATGCAGTTGCGGTGTGACAGGTAGCCTGCCATAGGGGCCGCACCTGTCACCTTGAGTTTTGCAACATTAATAAAATAAGTTAAATCTGAGCGCAGATTTGCGATCTGGATAAAAAATAGATTAGAAAAACCAAAAAGTTGAATTTTTTTCAGTTAGATTCAGAATTGTTAGCGAGCAACAATTGCCTTGCCCTGATTGGCCCTTGCAAAAGAGAAGGGTTGAAAAGAGCCCGGAAGTTCTTTACCCCCATTGGTGCGCGTCCCCCCCCTTCCCCCGGAAATGGGATAAATTAACGAACGCCGGGGCGGAACGCCACTTCTGGTTGAGAAATCGCCAGCTCCAAACCTCCTAGAGAGGACCTCCAGGAGGACGACCAGGCGAACACGGCGATAGGTGAGCAGAAAAGCAAGGTAAGGGAAATTTTGACGGGCAGGTGAGAACCGCCCGGGTAAGTGCACTAGGTGAGAACCGTGCATCACTCACATAGCATAGAAAGTGCCTAAAGAATAAAAAGAAAATCGGTCATCTAAAAATCGTAGTCTTAAATCGTCAAGTGAATTTGCTTTTTCTCGGGTCGTGACCCACTTTATTTCTTTAATTATTAAGCTTTATAAAAATTAAATTGATAACGTAATTGATAAATTTAAATTTTATGTTCTTTCATAATTATCTCTTTAAGAAAATTTTCATCATTTAAAGAAATTTTTGTATTCAAAGTTTAGACCTTTTTCTTAGAAAAAGTCAAAGTAAATAAAAGTTTGTTTTGGGAAAAAAGAAAATATTAGAATGAACATTTTCTATCAGTAAAAACTTAATCCAATTTGAAATTATATTGTTTGTAGTTGACTAGCTGAACAATATAATTATCATTATTCAATTTTGCAATTAAATAGATTTTTTTTTATTTACGTGACTTCGTGGCTAAGTTGTTAATGAACACAAAAGGCGGGCAATTCAAATCTCGTTCATAAATAAAAGAGTAAATCAATTTTTTTTAATGAAAATTTGTTTAGCAAAAGTGAAATATTCTCAAATTTAATTATTTCTTTAAATAAATTTTGAAATTTATTGTGACGAAGGCCACGAACGTCGCAATATCAAACGTTATACTTTGTAATTTTATTTGCATTTTTAGAAATGTAGAAATGGATCACTATTCCGATGTATGAATTTTATTTTGAACATACGCTTGCACTTTTTTATATTGTTCCGAGAGTTGAAACGACTTGAAATTTTGTACACTTGTTGGTCGTGATCAGGTCTGCTTGCAGAAAAATTGGCAAGGCTGCGAAATCGAGTCAATCAAGTGTACGAATTTTTAATGAGCAATAATCCCATAAAATCCCACAAGATCCCATAAAAATGTCTGAAAAAATGTCTCCCGAAATGTCAGACGCAGCGGCGATAATTTTTTTTATTATAGGAAGAAATTTTAGAAGAAAAAATTAATATTATACATTTTTCAATACTGTCTAAGAATGAAATTTTTTCTGAAACTGAATGCAGTAAAACTAGAATGGTAATCGAAAATAATGATGGTTTAAGAAAAATACTTAGAAATAGCAGCATTTTCCAGTTCAGCCCGAACATTTTTCAGCAAAGTTACAGCCTCGCCGTACAATTTCTTCTGATCCTTTTTCTCAGCCCCGTTGTATTTATTTTGCCACAATGTTTCCTCCTCGATTATCGTTGCGGATAGTTTCGGGCCCAAGATGTTGCTCTCAATCTGGCGAATAATCGAGGGGTCGGTGCCGGACGACTTGAGCGCCGGCGTCCACACCTGTCGGAGCGCCTCGACCAACGTCGACCCGTTGTTCTTCCCAGTCGAACAAATTTGCACAACTTCGTGAACATTTTCCTCGGTCACCGATTTCACATCGGCCACCTAAAATTGTTCGCCAAAACAAACAACATTTACACAATTCACTTGAAAAAAGTATTCAAACTTTTCAAATTTCTTTTTTAACTTTGAACCATTTTTGCTGACCTTGTAAAAAACCAAAGTGTTTTCCTTATTGGGAAAATCGATGGAAAAGGATAACGAATTTTTCTGCGAGTTAACGCAGAGTGTCCTGCGGGAGGAGGAGTCGAGAAATTTGTTGAGCACTTTCGTCTCCTCGTCCGAGAGCTCCTCTTTGACCGTCGCACCAAAAAAGTGACTTGCGGTGGTCACGATGAAGACTTTTCTTTTGTCACTGAGAATCATTTTGTCAAAATAAACGTCTAAAGATTAATTTGTTGAGCTGGTTATTTGGTATTGAAAAATTTTGACACAATAAAATCGTATACAAGCGACACCGCGTGGAAGGCATGGCGTCGCAGGTCGAGTTGCCATGACTCCTGGTGCCACAACAAATCGCACTGTCAGAACCTCACCACGTGCAAAGCGGCGTGCATTATTTATGCAAAAATTCCAGTACGTCAAACAATTTCAGTTTCTTTTAAACCCAACAAATCTATTCCTCTTGTAATTCTTTGTCAGTTAACTAACAATTTTCAATGCCATTTTATACTATTTATTTTTCCTTACTCAAATAGTCGCATATTTCTATTTTCATGACAAATATATATTCACGAGTTTTTCTGTTTATATAAATAAATAAAAAAAATTCTACAATCACTTTTTTCCTCGAGCACAAAAAATTGTCATCAATAATTTTATATTTCAACTCCAGTAAGAGTAATTGTGACAGTCCAATAAATTTATAATTTTATAAATGTCACTCATTACCCCACGTGCCACAATTACCCTCATTTACTTCAGTAACGTTACAATTTTTTTTCTTACAATTCAGATATTGTAATTCATTAAAAAAATCCTTTTAGTTTCAGATTAGCAAAGGTCAGAGTGGAAATCAATTTTTTTTTGTATGAAAAAAGTTGTTGCTGTGGATAATAAAGGGGCGGAGAAAAAAAGTGATGAAAGGAAATGAGAGTAAAAGTGGCGGAACAGAAATTGGCAGGTGTATCCAGATTATAATTGGTCGATAATATATTGCGATCGACGCTGGCTTGCCACCTTAAAGTGTCTATTGTTCTTATGCATATTGCTGACGCTGACACGAACCTAATTATTAGTGTCATGTGAGCATTCCATCGCGTTTGATGTGCGCGCTTGTATCCATACTTATGAGGACGTTACGCGCACCATGAAAGTTTCAACGACGGACATATTTTCACTATACTTTTATGACAGTTGTAAATTTCATTTTATGACATTTTCATTGTTCTTAACCGAAACAAATAATTCAGACGAACTCAAAATATAATTTCCCGCTTCAAAAATTGAATTCAAATGTTCGCATTTGGGCGAATAAAAGTGACGCTGAAAATTTCGGAAATCGCCCGGGACAAAATTGATGGTTAACATTTTCGAGGAGTTTATGCAATTGCAAGTTTTCATTTCAGCTCTCTTCTTTATTGAAATGTAGCTCAGGAATGTTACCTCGTATATCTGCGCTGCGATGTTGTTCACGCGTTTCAGCGATTTTTTTATTATTGCACTGTTGCGTCATAATCGATAAAATATATGTTAATGTCCGTGGATCATAAATAACAGGTTCTCAAATAATCAGAAACGTATTAGCTCATCAAAAGCAAATTCTAATCAAATACACATCAGAACTAATTGATATTTGTTAGCGAGGCAATTTTTCAATCTTATCATTTTCAAAGATAATCATCTGGTCGTTGAGTTCGATGACAAAATCATACAAAAATTTCCGATTCATAGAAAAAAAAAAAAAAAACTTTAATTACATGAACAAAAAAAAAAATTAGATTCAGAAAAAATTTAATTCATAAATTTAGTTTAATTCATAAAATATTTTTAGAAATTTACAATACTTATAAAAATGTTGGCTAACGAAAGAAAAAAAGTTTTTTTTTGCAGACTTGAAATACGATTGAGTAACTGAGATAAAATCAAACGGAAAAAAGTAGTACGAACAGCTACTATTTGCTTCTTGTTCTTTTTTTACAGGCGGAAACATTATCCTCATAGCATCCAACATTATTCCGCACCTCAACAGATTCACTTACGTGATGATTTTAAGAACAAATTACACAACGCGATAACATCCACAGAGTCGTGCTCATCTCTCGGGCTCCATTCAGATCTTACCTCGACGGAGGGCGTTGATAATAAATACCGAAATTCTTCTCGCATGAATGAAAGTTCACGTACTTGAGTCTCAATTATCATACCCGATTGAACAAATTTTGCACGCTGCTTAAATCTCAAACTTCATCAACTTTGAATCTTCCCTCCAATAAGATAACTTTGCTTTAAGACGCTCGGTCTTACTTTAAAAATTAATCTTAAGACCAAGCAGCACTCAATTATTTAATTTATTTATTTATTCATTTATTATTTATTTATCTATTTCATTTCAAGGCTATACACTGATAAAAACCTATTCAAGCTACGTTTGATTTGCATAGTTAAAAAATCACATTTTTTATTAATCACAGTTGAAAAAAGAAAAAAGAATAGACCAATTTGTTTAACCTTTTTGTTCGATTACAAATTTTCCAAAATTGAATTTCAGTTGAGACGGTTTTTAAGACTCCAGTTTTATTTTAAGAACGAGAAACTTTGTAAATCTCTTTTTAATCTCTTTCATTCTCCATAAAAATTTGATGTAAACTTTCCTTTGATTTATTCGAAAAAAGTTGTAATACATTTCATGTGAGTTGTTTATAAAACTCGTCAGATCACATAAATTTCATACTGCAATTTTTTACTACACCCAAAATCAATCTCACGACAGCCAGTTGACTGCTTAATTCGTTCAACTTTTTCCACATTCGATTTCAAATTCCCATTCAATCTTACTTAAGACAGTTTAAGTCTCTCGTCTGGTCTGAAAACAAAAAACTTTTCAAATTTCTTTTCATTCTTTTGTATTCACTGCAAAAATTATTGCACAAACTTCGTATGATTTATTTGATATAAAGTTGTATAATATTTTATATGACTTGTTGTTTCATAAAACTTGTCGAGTTTCGTAAATTTTGTACTGCATTTTTGAATGCAAATGAAGTTGCGATTCATGGGGTTCCCGGCGCGCTGCGCGGTGTTGATGAATGACGCGGGCGTGTGGCAGCATTACGACAGCCGGTAATCGTGACTGCGCAGCGATCCAAGGCCGTGCGGCGTGCATGCTTCTTTTTTTTTCCTCGTCGAGAAACCGCACGGGCCCGTCAGTTAGCGTTTGATAGCGCAGCACGCGCTGTGCCGAGAATGCTCGCGAGTGACAATAAATATTCCGCCGGTGCTACTCGACTTTAACTGTGATACTAACTGTTATCTCTACAAGTGGGTGTCATTACTCTCAATTACCGCCGTTATTTCCCGCCAAACAGCCGCTCCTCTTTCCGTTTATTCGCGTAAGTTATTTGCGTCCAGTTATCTCTTCGTCTCGGGCGAAATTTCACTCGAACGTTTTCCCTCACGTCTCCGTTTGACGCGCTGTCAAAATTGTCAAGTGTCGAAAACCTTTTACTATCACCAACAATTTCTGTTACCTTTCGAAAAATTAATTCTATCTTCTATTCTATTTTCAAATTAAAAGAATAACTTTTTATTCAACTTCATTTTTATTTTTGTTTTCTTTTCTTATATATTTCTTTATTTTCTTTATTTATTTATTTTTTTTGTAAGTTGAAACAATTTCGGGTAGGCAAAAGTTTAGCTTTGATTAGAAGTTTGTTCTGCAAATAAAATCCGATACGAGAAGAAGTGAAATAAAAAAAAAACGATTATTTTTGTCTGCATATTTCTTTGCGATTTATCACTCGTCATTCCTTAGCACAACTCCCGCGGTTGTTGATTATTCATGAAGAAGAGACAATGCGGCGAAAATGACGATTGTAAAATTTGTTCAACAATGGGACGTTCACGCGATGAGATCCTACGTGAACGCTCGCAGCGAAGACAACTCGCTCGAGCGTAATTATTTTCATGAATCACGGCGCAGGCACTTGTTGACGATTACGTAAAGCATCTCTGTGGCATTCCTTCTCGTTGCAGCGCAGCCGCTCGATTGTCAAGATGAAAACGGAGCAGGCAAGCGCGAAGCACCCGCCGAGCAAACTCACGGTCGCATTCACCGTTCTCACGCACATCTTACTTTTGGCGCCAACTTTGTACATCGTGGGACTCGGATTTCAAAAATACAGCTTCTTTTCCTGGCACCCCATCTGCATGGCGTTGGGAGTAAGTCGACAATTTGAATTAAAAAAATGCAGAAACAAAAATTCAATTTCCCAAACAAAGGAAAAGATGAAATATATTTTTCTAGGAAATTTTTTGATACAAAAAAAAATTCGTAATTAAAAGTTAATGACGAGTGGAATTGTGGGAAAAGTTGGTGAATGGTAAATTAAAAGCCTAATTGGCCCGAACGGTCAAGAAATTCGCTGGTTTCTTTTCATCCGGCATGCACAAAGTCTTTTGTAAATAAATTCTAAAAATAGTGCACGCTTTTATGCTATACATTTATTTCAGTTCCTATTTCCTTTTTCTCTTTCTTTCCGCTCGTCGCTTTCATGGTATTAACAATGTAAACGCTCCTAAATATATAGACCCTTTAGTAATATCATAATATTTCCGTGCAAACGTTTTCGTGTTCATACATTAAACACACGGATGGGAACTTGTAGCTTATTAGTTGGGCCATGAAGATGCGGTGAGTTTTGTTTATTTTATGATGTGCTTTTAATTGTTTTATTTATTTTTGGATCGTGATGAAACATTCAGCGAGACAAAAAAGTTTGTTATCAATTCGTGAATAATTATCGACATCGATTTGTCCGGGAGTTCGGGCAGACGATTATTTTTAAACTCGTCGATCTCTATAGTTTTGTTTTACAACTCTTTCAGTTTTTAGCTTTCAACTTTCATCAAAATTTTATATCAAATTACATAGATTATCAAATATCAAATTCATCAAGATTTGATCGAATTGAAATGTTGATTTACCTCGGATGCCGGGTTAAAATAACTTTTTAATTAAATTTTAAATTTTAATATTTTCGGTTCGCCAGTGTGTAATTGTAATGTTTGTACCTTGCTGTTAAGTAATGACGTCAACAGCAGAATATAATATTGGAAATGCGAAATCAATTAAACAAAAATAATTGCGATCAACAAATGTGATTGTTATTACGGGAACGTCCAACTTCTGTGTATTTGTTTTATATTATCGTCGATATTTCACTCCTTTTTTCATTTTTGTTTCATTTGTCAACCCGAGCAACTTGTAAAGGAGTTTATAAACTTTAATTCATATCTCGAATATCAATATGTTATTTACAATGCATGAAAATGATGAGAGTATATTTCGGGCTGAAGTAACTGATATTGCTTTTAGAATTTCTCGTTCCAATAACAGGTCTTACGCAAACATGTCGAAAGGTCATGAAAAATGCACTTTTTCAAACTCTAATACCAAACAAATAAATGGAGCCTTGATTTTTCAATAAACAATGCAAGCACCGAAAATCATGAAGATGCCATCTTTTATATTCACCTCTTTCATATTAATAACAACCAGAAATACATTTCAAAATAGTTTTTTTACAAATAAAAAAATTAAATGTTATCCCAAAATCCTGAAACGTTATAATTGTAACTTGACAAATGAAAATTCATGTTTATTCTACTTTCTATGAAAATGTTCCAAAATATTGTTATTCTACTCCTAGGGGAGAAAGTTTACTTTTCATAAGATAAACAATTTCTGTCAATTTACTTCAAAAGTTGTTTTATTTTTGCCAAAATTTGAAAGCTTTACCCCGATTGTGAAAACTGACTTTTAATTTCTTACAAAAAAGCATTCTCCACACAAAGAAAAAAATTTTATCAAAATTAAAAAAAAAGAACAAAAAATGAATATTAGTTTAGTAATTTTTTATGCTCTTTAATCAAAATTTAAACGTTTAAATAATTTCAGATTTGTCCCAGTTCAGTGAATTTTAATTTACAAATAACATTTTATATAATTTGTTTCTCAGAGCAGCAATTATTTTAATCAAAATTTTCTATACGTTGAAATAATTTCAGATTTGTTCCCAGTTCAGTGAATTTTAATTTATGAATAACATTTGATATAATTTGTTTCTCAGAGCAACAATTATTCTAATTTTCAATTTTTCAGGCTGGCCTCGTGTCGATGGAAGCGGTCTTTGTGATTTCCGGCGAATCAATTTTGTCACAGCGAATGAAAAGAATGAAACGAGTCTCACTTCACTGGATCCTAAACTTGGTCGGACTCGGGTTGCTGCTGATCGGTCTGGTGATCATCGTCGTGAACAAATTCGAAAAAAATAAGGAACACTTTCAGACGCCCCACTCGATCCTTGGGATCTGCACGATCGCGTTCGCGACGTGCGTGGCCTTTTTCGGGCTCTTTGCGAACAACACCAAGTGGCTCTACCCGCGTGTGCGTCCCGTTCTGATCAAAGTTGTGCACGCCTTCTTCGGTATCTGCATCGCGATTCTGCTTCTGGCCACGGTCATCAATGGCACCTACACCCGATGGTGGCCGGGCGGCGAGGCCGGCAGGAACTTTGTTTTCACGTCGCTCGTCATCGCCGGGGTTCTGGTACTGTTCAAACCAATCTTGGGCGCTATTTCCAGAACCAAGGTCATCCTCAACAGCCCGCCGCCAGCCACTTCCTGATCACTAGACATACCTTTTCATCTCTTTCCAAAGAAGCACCAGAGACTGGGCAGCGTCAAGTTCATAAGCTTTTTTTACGTTTTATCGCTTATTTTCTTCGTTAAAAGAAGATAAAAATTAATTGCATCTCCGTCGCAGTGTTATATTTATTTAAGAATGTTCATTTTGTTTTTTGTACTTTTGGATACTTTTGACGAGGAAAGAAAAAAGCAATTGTAACCGACCAACTTTTGTAATTGTGCGTGTCTTAAGTTTATACAAAGTATTTTTAAAAAGAAACTAGTCGTCTTGCTAATAACGGAATGACCATTAGTATTGTACAATTTAATTTACATTTATTTACTCTGTAATTTTATCGTATTGTTTTTGGAATCGTGTAACGCGACCATTGTGCGATACGCCAGGGAGCAATCACAATTTACTTTGACAAACATGAGACAATTATTTCTTTTGTAGACTCACCGTTGAATAACTTTGTATACCCTCGTACTTTTTATTGCCATTATTTAATGCATGCGGATAAAAGAAAAAATTGTATTCCATCGACTTGATAACGCCGACACATTTCTTATCGTCATTTTTATACATTGTTTGTTTTGTATTGTTTATATGAAAACCAAATGTTCTCGCACAGCGTGCCTGTTATAGAATCTCAGAGGAAAAAGAAAGTGTCTGAATAATTTCGAGTGAAACATGTATTAACGTGCCAGTATTCGATACGCTATTTCGAGCAGGCGATATAATTCTCAACCATTGAAATACGACAATCTACGATACGTCAAACGATAGCAGTATATTTTTGTAACTCGTATACCGTTGAATTAAAAAAAATAGAATTTGTTACTTTGACTAATAAAACTGTTATTAACTCACGGGTGTTGCATTTTTTCGGGCCTTGGAAAATCAACTTGGAAATTACATATCAACACTTTATTTATTTCAATACTCATCGTATACATACAATAAAATTTACATATACACATAATATGATTAATTTATTCTTTTATTTATTTATAATATATACATACATTTTTTTTATAATACTGGTGGATGCTTAGGATGAAGTAGAATTAGCCGCGTTCAGTTGCAATTTAGTCTGTTGAATGGAACAAACGTCTTTTTCGATCAATTTAACTCAACTTCATCCTACGATAATACCGATAATACAGTCAACTATGATTTCTCTTATTTTTGTTCTCGTCTCAATAAAATAAATCTTTTTATCACAAAGTAATCATCGAGAATCGACAATCAAACAGAATCATCTCCAGCTTAAGAAATGATGCTTCAGTGTTTCAACATTTTTCATAGAGGTCAACGTGAAAAAACAACACTCTCATTTCTTCGTTCTTTGTTTCGCTTGTAATTTCGATTTTTCCCATATCACACGCTATATAAAGATCACAAAGTCCATAAATTACAAAGTGCAAATCAATAGTTTTTATGATTACCTCCGGACCTTATCTGAGTTGCGTGGGCATATCGATCATATGCGAGTGAAAACAATTTTAATAAACTTTTTTTACCTTTAATCAATTCTGCCACGAGAAATTGGAATTTCGCATGGCCAAAGCAGTTGGCCAAGTTTGTATTAAAATTTGTAAGCATAATAATCCGAGCGAAAAAATTTGTTCCGAAATGATAAAACAGTGGCCGAGTTGGGAGAGAGAGAAAAAAAATTTTTACCTTGGAAAATTGAAATTTAGTTGGCTGATAAATTGAAAATAATTTTTATTGCTAAATTCTAACGCGAAACAGGAGCAGACCTTGACTGGTCATCAGAATTTATGGCTCGGTTGTTTCGATACGGATCGTCGTGTACGTTTCAATCGAGATAAACTTCTTCCACTCTAGTTTCATGGAAGGAATAAAAATTCCACGCGAAAAAGTACAATTCCGTTTTGTTTAATCGACAAAAATAAATGCACGGGAGCAACAATCAAGAAGTTGTGATTAACAATCGACAAATCCATCCGCTCAGTTCAACGTTGGACAGAGAACAGAGAGAAAGTGCGAACGAAAAGTTTTGAACGTCGAATAGCTTTGGGAAAGTGTATCACCGGTGGATGCTTACAAAAATAAATTTGCCTTCGGAGTTTGTTCGGGCGCTACGGGTCACCAGAACGGGTCCACCCTCGTCAGTACCCTAATTATATAATTTTTTTATAAAATAAGCCTATGGCGTATTTGTACGATTTGCGCTAACAATTTGCTCGTTAATTCTAACTAGGACAGTCGACCGTTTGCAGGTCATGGCTCGGTTTGAGCAAGCTCTTATAAATTACTGATGCTCATCCGAAATCAAAGTATAATAGACTCGTTTGTAATTCGATACCGACAATTCGAACCTCTCGACCTAAAATTGCCCCCTCGCAAATTTTCGAAATCGTAACAAATTCGTAGCAAAACATTGTTGCGTTTTTTCGTGCTCGAACTGACTTATCTGATTTCTTTTTTCAGATAGGCACAGAGCTGATTGACTGACCGATTCGTTTCTAGTTTGGTTTTTGTATCCCTTATTGTGACCGGTTAGAAAAATACTTACTTTTGTACCTCGGTTATCAAGACACCTAACAAGGCCACCTGAAATCATCGTAAATTCTTCGGAACTGAAACCAACAAACCAACATCGACTTGTTTTTTTTAATGACCTTATTAAATGCCCTGTTCAGTTTGAAATGTTCGAATTTGCAAAATGATGATTTTTGTAACTTCCACAAAAACTCAACTCCGCCTTGAAATTTGACAAAAGCGAGTAAATTAACTTTAATTCCTGATCCCACTTAAATTTTACACCAAAACAATGATCCTCGTCGCAGCGGTAAAATATATTCCTATACATATACTTTTTTTTGTTTTTCTATTTTACACTCATATTCATCGTAAATTATACTTATCTTACTACTATTCAACATTGGTGAAATTTACTAACTCTCATGGTTTTTTTTTTTTTTACTTGTATCGCAATTCTTTCTTCTTTTTCATTTGCGGTGACTGCTCGTTAATTTTTAGATTTCTAAATATATAATACATCGACGTTGAATTAACTTTCAATTTCGTTTTGTTGCTGTTGCTCGAAACGGAATCGTGTACCTTAACTGGTTTGGAGAAAAACGTGCAGTTATTAAATCGTGTCCTGTCAAATGGTCTAAAAATATATTAGCATATTCAAATACTTTTGTTAGTTTTTCTTTTTCTTTTGTTGAGCAAAATTCGGATGATATATAATTTAGAAGCAACGCCGGTTACTTGCAATCTTTCAGGTTCATCAAAAATCAGTTGGGAGGATAAAGCTCTATAATCTGAGATGCTACACTCAGGGACTTGGAACAATTTTTATTTCTTAATTTTCCCAGGGACATCTCGCTAAGAACTACGTACACTCATCTCCAGTGATATGTTATATACATCGAAACCAATGAACCTTTCAGTTTTGTTTTGTTTTTGTTTTTTTTTTTTTATTTAAAACGAACCG